>QYAN01000025.1:5329-232539 GCA_003988815.1 Chlorencoelia australis
AGAATTAAAACCATCACAAAGCATCGAGCCACGCAATAAGTCGTGACCCGTGTGCTACGTGGTAGATTCGAAGAATTCGAACGGTTTATCAGTAAACCGACAACTACCAGTCGAGAAGGAAATTGAGAGATGGCAGTGTAGATGACAAATAGATGAGGGTAATACCGGTGACAACAAGTTCAAAAACGTGGCTGTTGAAATTCATGAGGACTGACGATCAAAATATGAGTATCAGAAACATGCATGTATATAATCCATTCCTTTAGAGATATATCTCAACCGCGCTAGATACGTGTCAGGATTTTTTGAGGTTAATCGATTGACTCTCTTGTTTTAGAGGAAGAGGAAGGAATTGTACTCGTAGTATATATATACCAGTCTGAGGCAACCAGGTTGGGATAGTGATTGAATATGAGAATGGAGTCAATTGAAAGGAAACGCCTTCACCCGCAATTAGAGAAGAGAAATTTATTTTAGTCAAGTATATAAAGATAGTCGTGTCTAAGAAAATCCGACAATCGATTCGGATTTAGCGGAAATATTATGGCAAGGAACTTCCATGTCATCATTACCTCTGAGACTCGTAGATTGGTCGGTATGAACTGATGGAAAAGAAGTAGAAGGAAAGCCTTCTGTTATATATGAGTTCTATCTAGAGTGCTGAGGTGATAAATGAGATTGACAACAACAGAGATTAGGGATAGAAGAGATGTAGAAATGCTGATGGCCAACGAAGTAGTTCTGAAAGCGCACTTATAATTAGAATGCGGAGAAAGCGGGACTGGAGAAGGAAGTTCTCGATAGCATTGACGAGGTTACATGAATTGGTCATCCGGGAATGTATATACCTCTCCCTCTACGCTAGTCCGATCCAAGCATTCACACAGCAAAGGACGATATTGAAGGAAGATTTTGATTTTTCACTTAGATCTCGCTACGATGCGGGTTCAAAATTGAAAGTCGAAAAATAGCACTCGGGAGACAAGTATCTCTTCCGAAACATGCGAGGGATCAACGAATAAGTAACGAGTATGAGGATCGGCAGTGATAATCAAATACCAATCTCAAGATTTCTAAAAGTATTGAGATACTCTAGTCCCAGAGTTATTTCGGGAAAGTGGGAAATGCCCCTCTGCGTAAAGTTGGGTTCCAAACAGAATGTAGAATAGTCGCGGATTCAAGGGGAATATATAAGGACGGCAAAGGTCACATAGCGTGGCATAATTAATGGCGTATAGGAAGGATGAAAATGAAAGAGAACGGTGAATGAATAATGGCCATAAAGTTGGCGAGAATGAAACGGATTTAGATCGTAGATAGGAGGGATATATAAGGAAGTAGAGACAAGAAATGCTCTCTTCAAGTTTAAGTTTCGGATTCTCAGAACCGTTAAGCATTTTGGCTTGAGAAGGTGTCAATCTCAGCCAAGGGATTGAGGGGGGAAACAAGTGACTCTTCAGCGGATAACTCACTCCCTGATCAGGATTATAAAGAAACAAACGACAATGAATCTTGGATGGATAGCAAGGAAAAGAAATGACAACGTCACTCAAACCCTACTTCAACTCCCTAAAAAGCATTTCCATCCTTTATTCAACTTAACTTCATTAACCATTTAAAATCAAAGCTGCTTTTGAACCGGGCGAACCTAGTCGCAATAAATAATGGGCTGCTTGCTTCTTGAGCAGGTGTAGAAGGAGAATAGGACGATGATATATGTAGAAACCCCAGAAGCAAAACCTAAAACGAGGTGATTAGTTCGCGAATGAAGTCCATTATTCAGGATAAAAATGGCGTTGTGTGAATAATCAAATTATGACATCCCACTTAGACACAATGGAGGAATAGAGGGACAGTGAAAGTTAGAAAGATGCGAACTTCATTATAGAAACCATTCCATGTCGACTCCTCTGAGAGAGATCTCTGATTCTTGAGATTTTATTCTTGCGGATGGAGATTCAATACAAAGCGTGCTTCAAAGCTTATTTGACTTGTTGGGGAAGGGGTTGATGGCGAGTAAGAACGAAATGGACAGTGATATGGAGAGAGGCGACAAGTGGGTTATTTTACTGACAACCAGGAATAGTTTACCGACAACCAGGCATAGTTTATTTGGTCGATAGCTAATTTATTCTGCTCTTGGAAACTCAAAGGAAAGGCATAGGGATGTATTTATAGGTATTAGAGTACTCAATGGGTGATTAAAAATGAACGAGAGGTGAATGCAAGCACTTTTATCTTCAGCGTTCACTAGATGGCTCTTCCTTGATCATTCTCCTCTGTAGAGGGAGATCACAAAATATATAAGGGGTCTATGAAGCAAGCTGAATGGTAGGATCAAGCGAAAGATACGGACCTATTTACGGGATCGATCTGTGAAAGGGCTGCAAAAGGTGTGGATGAGGAGAAAGGCAGGTGATGGAGATGAGAATGAGCGAGAAGGAAAGGGAGACAATGAGGAGTGAAAGAAGTGACAATGACAGCTGAATAATTACAATCTAATTACCAACCCCACTGAATCGGACAGAGCAACTAACCTACGCAATTAAGAAAGGCAAACCTGGGTAGGTTAATCCGTTAGCGCGAGTAACATGACAATTCAAAACAGCTCTTACTCTGAAGAAATTTACATAGTACATCTGAGGTAAGCCTTCGTGACAGCGTCAAGGGGGATTCAGCAAGGAGCGAAGAGGGAAAGACGACAAGGCCCTAGGAGTGACAATGAAGTCAGAAGAAACGACGACACGTTGAACTCAGCGCCGCATTGCCACTTCCAACGAGAAAAGTCAAAGGGTTACAAGTCTCCAGGAAAGCAGGAAAAAGTCCACATCATCTCCCCGATAATTGCAAAAGATACTGAGAATTCTTTTGCGGTAATGTGAAAGAGTACTTGGTGCAGGCAAATGCTTGCTTATATAGATAGCGAACATTTCTGTTGGGCAAGAAAATCGTTGAGGTTAATGCTTCTGAGATGCGTAGTGGCTGACTTTCGGCGGTGAACCGTTCATCCTTCATTTAAGGATGTGCAGAAGTTGAGTATTTAAAGCTCGTGGAAGGGCGAGGGTCTTACAATACTGGGAGATAATCGTCTGGCATCGCAGCAGGGAAATATCATGAATTTGAGAATTGGTTCGTGGGTGACATAAATTGCATTTCTAGCTGATGAAGGGGAGAGTTGATATCAAAAATGCGAGAGAACGACAAGGTAACAAAGGAAATTGATAACAGTGATGATATTTACCCACTTGGCAGTCAGAAAGCTAAGCTGAGCATGGCAAATTCCTTCTCGATACAGTCTTGTGAATTCTCTATCCGGCGTAATCCAGGTTTGTGATACAGACGGGGATCTAAATTCGTCAGATTGTTGGTACAATCATAGTCGAGCCACTCAGTCACTCAAGGGTTGACATCAATGCTTCGATCAATCACACTCCTTCAGTCCTTCCTATCTAGCGCCTCACCTCCCATTGCTCTTTACACTTTTTACTCACCTACCTAAACACAAAAGTCTCAATCTCTTCCGCCTCACTACCTAGCACAGCCAGCGGTATCCTTCCCCTCTCCAACATCTTGAATCCCTCTTTCTCCATCAACTCGAAAAATACCATCTCACTCTCATGTCTAACCTTCATCGCCAACAGAATTTTCATCCGTTGGCTTTTCTCTCCCTCCCCCTCACCATCCTTCAGCCTTCTCAACGTAGCAACTAAATCCGGAACCACGTCAGGATTATATGTACAATCTGCCACTACCACCAAATCCCACCCTCTCCCCCCACCAATCTCAGACGAAAGCGGAGAAGCCCAATCAAGAACTCGACATGTGAGCTTCGATTCCTCTAGGCCCGAGAGAGTAAGATTATGTGTGAGAATTTCCGATGCCTCGGGAAGATCTGTGAGGATACATCTCTCGATGTTATGAGGAAAGAGTGTTGATAATGTGATACCTACGATTCCACATCCTGCTCCCAACTCTAATACATTGAGATTTTTCCTCTTCAATGTTGCTTCAAGAATAGGGAGGGAAGGAGAAGGAGGGGAAGGATGAGCTGAAGATGATGGAGGGGAATGGGGAAATAAGAGAGAGAGTGTAGAGAGATATGAGGAGAGCATTAATCCCGCGTCCCCTATCTCGGTCCAGACGACGTCATTAGTAATGTGACCAAGATGAGAAAGGGGAGAGAAGCATACAAATATGCCTCGCAATACTCTCTCCTGTCTCCTCCCAAATTCTAATTTCCTTCTTGCCAGAAGTAAAAGTTCTCTCTGCCATCCCCATTTCCGAACTCGACACTGCCCCTTTGAGTAATTTATGAATATCAATATTCATACTTTTCATACCAACAACCACCCCCTTTCCTTGCCCTCCACCCCCCCTCAAAACCCCCGCAAACCCCCCCCCTTGAACGTCTTTCTCCACCGGCCTCACAAGCACCCTCAACTTCCCCCCTTTCCTTAAATCCACCCCTAAGCCACTCAATGGAAGCTCAATCTCTAAGCTCCTCATACCTTCATTCCCTTTCCATAAAACCTCGCTCCTCTTCCCCGGTACAAGCACGCCATCAACTTCAATCTCAGCAACTATCCTCAACTGCTCTAATAAAAACGCCTCTCCGAGATCCGTCGTAACCGTGATTTTCGTTGACAGCGTCGTATTCACCGATGAGGCTGAAGCCTTGGATGCAGGAAGGAGGCGAGGAGGTTTAAGGAAGCGGATATAATGCATTTTTTTCGTTTCTGTGGCGTATTGGCGCAGTGATGTTGACTGGATGTGTTTGTGGAAAAATGATACGTTGAGACACGTAGGGCTGAATGTGCGGCAATGTTGGTATTGGTATGCTGGATGCCGTTAGACGGCGTTGGGTTATTGGCTGGGGAAGGGAAATGAATGAGGCTGGAAAGCTGACTTGACCTTAGATGCCGAAGGGAGAAAGAAGGCCCTCTTTCTCCCTGTGTTTGTGCCTTTGCTGGATTAGGAACACGTCGTGATCTAGAGATGCAACAAAACTCTTCCCTCACCTCCTAATTGGAGCACACCTCTCGCTCGTAAACTCGTTTCGGTGCAGCCCCCTATTGTATGAATCGTTCCGTTTGAAAGAAAAATTCGTACCGTATCGTGACTGAATCCTTCAGCCTCGTCCCGTCTTACTCGTCTCACTCACCTTCCTTTCGTTCCTGGAGTGTTGTCCAAATAAAGTCCTTCCCCGAGCCCTCCTCCCACCTATCGCTTCCTTCCGAGGCGACTTTCTTAATCCTTTACCCCCTTAAAAATCCTCTTCGCTCGCTCGTCTGTTTCCGTCTCTATCTCGGCCCCCTTTTTTCTCCCACATACATCATCCACACCTATCCTCAAATTCCTCCCACCTTTCCCTTCCTTCTTCCTTCGAAAATAATTCCCCGTAGATAGAATGTTACCCGTAAGACCATGCACTCACTACCTATCCACATATATGCAAGTAAGAATCGCAATTCAGACCCCCTTCCCGCGTGTCAGAAGACAAGGAATTCTATTTTTAACCCCCCCCCTTTTTTTTCCCTTTTCCGACTAGAATTCGTTAAAAATATCTCTACCGAGGAAGTAACCTACCTTAGTGAGGGGGCTTTCCACCGCCATTATCAATTGCTAAAACAAATCTTCGCACACCCTCAACTTTGCAAAACTTAGTATTGAAAGGATAAAAGCTAAAAGTGGGAGCAATTTTTCAAGGAGAAACGGTTGAGGAGGAGTAAGCGCATGAGGTATCTGAGTTACATCTTACAACCCTCTTCATCGCATCCTGAACCATACCAGGAAAATCGAAGCCTGGCCTGGCTAGGCTGGCTCGTAAACCCGCCTTTTCTTTTCTTTTCTTTCTCCCCTTCCCTTCATCCTCTGTGTTACTATACCAACGGAGAAACTGCCAATAATACAATCCCCTCCGTGTTTCCGCCATCTCTTTTTGTCAAGAGAAAAAAAACAGGTGTTTCTAACAGCGCGCGCATATTTCTCACCTACCTCTTCTCTTCCTTCCAGGCGTAGCGGCCCCTCTTCCCAAAAACTAGACTTCTCCTGCCTTTTTCTTTTCTTTTTTTTTCTTTTTGCCTCGGATAGTACTTTCAACCCCGAAAAAAGGGCCCCCTCCCTTCCACCTCCCCCCCAAAATTCCCAAGCGCTAATTCCTAGACATTTATACTTCATATACCTTGTCGACTCAATGAATAGAGGTGATAGTGCGGCTGCTTTTGTGATCTTGAGACTTTTTTAAGCGCCTTGGGGATTTTTTGCGCTCGCTCGCTAAGGGGATTTGTGAAGGGCAGAAAGATTCGATTCTATTGGATTGATTTTCCACCTTCTTGATTGACAACTGTGAGGGATCTGATAAAGGCACGGCATTGGCCCATGGATTGGATTGATTGTTAGAGGGGGGGCATTGAAGGAAGTCATTTGGATATGGAGATGAAAGACTCATGATGCATGGAAAAGATGACGGAAAAACATGTGTGAAGGACGTCAGGCTTCATGGCTCGCATTGGCAGCCGAAACTTCCGATTCCGTGATATAGTTTGTGATTTGATGCAGCACGTACATTTCTGTACAACTGATTCCAGCTGAGTTGTGCGGAGTGCCGAAAGGAGAAGTGGACGGTTTTCCTTCTTCTCACCTTTGATATCGAGCAAGCATCTTTTCATGCAATGTCAGACACGACACGACAAGGCAAGGGGACATAATTTGGAAAGGAAAGGACATGATGAATAAGGCTTACCAAAAGTGTGGCTACACAAAATAGAACAGCAGTCTTACATGCAACTTTTGGAATGAGGGGTTGCTGCCGTGGTCGTCGCACATTCTCATTCTCACTCTGCCCCTGATGCAACGGCGGCGGGGTAATCCAATATATACATTATACATTATACATTATACATACATACATACATACATACATACATACATAACATTATACATACACAAATACAAATATAAATAACTTCCTTCCTCTTTCGATGTAATTCCTTTCTTGATACAACACCACATCTCTCTCTCATATCAAAATCTCACTCCCCCATCCACCCAATCTCAATCAAGCCATTTCGAAGCCCTCCTCCCAACCCAACGGGTAAATCCCATCCCCATCCATCTCCATTACAACATCACAACCACAATCACAACCTCAATCACAATCACAGCCCAACCCACACCCACTCCACCCATGCATCATCACATTTCAGATTTTGTGATGAATAATAATCTAGTGCCAACCCCACCACCAACACCTCCACCTCCACCAACATATCATGTCATATTTCCCTTTTCTCCCTTCTTCTTCTTCCCCTTCCATTCCCTTTTAAATTGGTGGGATGGGGTTGTCGATCGCTAAATAAGCCACATCACATCCACATCACATCCACATCTACATCCACATCCACTGTACATCCGCATCCGCATTCATCAAGGAACATGCTTGTAAATCCTCCCTTGTTCCCCGTTTGTTTATTTCTTTATTTGGAACGCGATATATATATTTATTTTGAGAATCAATAATTGTACTTGTAAAGAGGCTGCTGCGTTCGATTGATATTACGTTTTTCTTCTTTTCTTCTTTTCTTTTCAGGCTTTATCGATGAATCCACGGAATCCAGGATGCATCGGGAATTCTTTTTTACAGTTGCCGTTATGCTCGTTAAGTCGTGAATGCACATGCACGAACCGAGGGGTAGGTATAGCAATGTCTCGAATACAAGCGACATCTCTCAAGGTCACTTCACACTCATCACAATTTTCAAAACACAGCAGTATTATTTGAATTGAAATTGAAATTGAAATTTGAAAAAAGTTAATCGGGTATATCCTCAATCAAGGGCGCCATGCTACTGATCCAGATCCATCCCCAAGAAAATGCCCAGAGTGACTGCAGAAAACTAAATACTACTATTACAAATTTCCCATTCTTAAACCAGACAACAAATAACAAAATCCCAAATCAATTTTCCATCTCACCATTCCAAACTCTCAAAACCAAATCCTTCAACTTTTTGTCCCTCTCCCCTGCCACCCCCTCAAAGATGCAAAGACCTCCCAAAAAAACAAAAAGTGTGAATGTACCATGTGTGAGTCGCCTCACGCCCTTCTATCCCATCTTTTACTCTTACAATTGAGTGCCCCTTGGGTATCGCTGAGTAAGAAATCGCTGCTCTGTCGCACTGTTGTACGTGATGGATGAGATGGAAGAAATTAAAACAAACCTCCCCCTCCGTGCCCTTCCCGCCTCTAATATCTATTCGTATTCATCCTTCCCTTCTGTTCAAGACCCTAATCATATTGACCTGGTCTTCGTAATATATCCTCGCAGTTGGCATCGAACCGAAGGTTCCACAATCGGATCGAGGACATGAACTTCTCTGTTGCTTCAAGTTGCCTGTCGCGTCCGAAGATGGAATCGACAAATTCGGTTCCTGCATTCTTCCCCAGCTGCGAAGGGTCCTTGCTAGACTTCTTCCCTGCCTTTAACATCGGTGCTTCGCAAGCCTTCAACAGCTTCTTCAGTTTATCGGTTAGTCGCTCCCCTGATTCAATGAAATCCTCGACCATCTCTCTGCTCTCCTCCTTCCGTATGCGTGGCATGCATTCCTCGGCGCGCTTGACCTTGCCGGCGAGTTGAATAAGCAGTAACCAGAGTTCGCCAGCCATATCTGCGATGGGAGTCGCGGGTCCATGGTGATAGACCGTCCAGTCGTAGATCCACTTGCCCAGACTGTTCGCGTCGAACACACTGCCCAGAAGCATGATAGGTTCTTCCGAGGGGTCCCAGTTCTTGAGCGAGTATCCGGGAGGGATGCGATGTTTGCGCGCATCGGCCTCGGTGGCCTTTGGTGGGGGTGGCGGTTGCTTCTTGGGCGTCGTGGGTCGAGCAGTTTGCGAGCGAAGTGGTGTTTGTGGTGTGGAGGAAGATGGGCGACGATGTCGCGGTTGTGGCGTGCCAAAACGTGGCACTTCTTGAGGTTCTTCATACACGTACTTCTGGTTCTGGGAAGAGTAGTAATTATCAGTGCCATGCCCACGATATGTGTAAGTAGCTTTGGTCGGCCGATGAGCCGTCACTCGGGCCACTCTGTAGATCACACCCTCATACTCTACATAGTCACATTCGTCCTCGTCGGTAACCCCATAAGAGGCTCGATAAGAGTGAGAATTGCGCCGCTTTGCCTCACGACGCGGCGCTGACCAAGAACTTTTATTTCGACTCACATTGGCAGCAGCAGTCGCATATTGTCCACCGGAAGTATATCTCGGAGAGAAAGGCCTTGGAGTAGAGTATCCACCGTAAACATCGCTGGAGCTTGTGTGTCGTGTATGTGTTCGTGTTGTGGGCGCAGATCGTTGCTGCGCGTAGAATCCGTGGACTCCAGATGATGGCGATCCCGCCGGAGACGGTGTTGCGCTGAATCCTCCTGGAAAGTATGGTCCCGGATGGGGTCCGGGAGGGGTGCTGAATGGCGAGAAGTTCATGATGTCCTTCTCGGGTGGCACCTCGGTCTAACTTCAAGGAAAAGAAAAAGGAAAATTCGAGGACGTCGTGGATCGAAGACGCCGAAGAGTGCGACGAGCCCGTCACCGTGGTATGTAGTCGGTACGAGAGGGAGAGGAAACCTGTGTCGTTGATCCGTACATGTCAAGAACTGGCCTTGCGAAATCCTCAAGTGCGAGGATGTCTGGGAGAACGTTTCGGAGTCGAGGGTGCAATCGACTTCGGGAAGATGCTGGAATGAGCTGGAAGGTACTCCGGCTCGGTGGAAATGATTGATAAGCGTGGGATGTGAGGCAGTTTTCAAAAGTGATCGTGGGGAGGGAGATCGAGATCGCAAAAGAGAAATGGCTGGGAGGGAAAGTTATTTAAGAGATTTTTCTTGGTGTGTGGCCCTTTGGAAATGATTTCTCGGGTACCGTTTCCTGGATGCGTTGGCGAGACCGGGGGGGGTTGTGACTGCTGCTGCGACTTTTTGCTCTGACTGCGAGCTAAGGACAGTATGATGATGATGACTTCGGTGCTTGGGATGAACGCCAGGAATATCCAGCGAGATTATTGGGTGCCAGGGTTCTTCTGGAATGCACCAAGGGGGTGGTGGTCAAGGGGGTGTACGGCGTAGGGGATTTGGCGCTTGGGTTGACGCTGATTTGACAGGATCAAAGGCGGTGGGAGAGGTGATTGTCGAAGTGTGATTGGTGCGTGTGCTGCGCGTGCAGAATGGCTGTGGTATTGTAGTATTCGCTTTCGTGATGTCCGTGGTATCGTAGTATACCGGACTGGCGCTGTTCGAGGCGCAAGATTGCGACTAACAACGCGAGGGCGTGTCCTTACGAGGAATGGATCTCGTTCTGTCTCCGAGCTGCGGGAAGCAAATCGTGGAATTTGGGCCCAGCGGTCTGTATCACGGCACCGTCCTCGATCCACCGTGGACGGAGGGTGAGGAAATAAGGGGCTCGCGATTGTTGATGGTCCGAAAGCCTGTGCACGAGGGACCATGGACCATGGACCACGGAATCTTAAAATTTGCTTCTAGCGAAATTGGGACGAGACACCGCCGCTGTGAATCCGAGAAGATCTTCGCTGCAAAGGCTACCCGTCGACGGGGAACGATTGCTGCACTTACCGTTGAGCTCGCGATTCCCGCAGAGAGTTCAGTCAAAACCGAAAGATCGGAGAGAGTGGTGGGAGATTGGCAAGTCAGCGTTGGGATTCCGGCTGTCCAGGATGAGATGAAGGAAGTGATTGATTTCAGACAATTGATATGCCCTGATATGTATTGGGTCCGAGGACGCTGGGCTTGAGGGGGCTATCTTTTCTTTACCTGGCCTGCTGGCTCTGCTTCGTCCTCTCTTTCAGCGTGGCAACAGATGCCCGGCGGATTGTTTTGGCGATGTCGAATGCTTTGGTCGCAGAACGGCCAGATCTTCTGCTTCTCAAGGTCCAAGGACGAACATGGGCCACAGTCGAAGAGGCTCCCGCTTGGACGGATTTGAGTGGGAAAGCACTGGATACAAGACACCCACCCTATGATGGGATTGGCTGGTGCGACGTTGTCACTTCCCGGAGCCCGGTTCAAGCAAGAGGCTAAAGCGAATGAGCTGGATAATCGTGCTGAATACGGGCCTGTACTCCAATGCAAATGTGAGTACGGGGATAAATGTACGGTGTTGAGTGTATACCGCGGGCTGTTGAGCGCGCTCAAAGGTAAGCTGCAGTTTGCAGACGGAGTCGCAGGTCGACGAGGCGCAGGTATATTGGGCAGGAATCGTGAGGTGCACAGCTGCGATCTGATTTGGTTCCAAGAAGCGGGAAAGCCAGAGGCTGCAGCGCAGGAGGGAGGGGCAGTTGTTCATATATTGTAGAATCGATTGATCATGGTGGGTTGTTCGCCCCTCATGACGATTCCAATATTCCAATGGCGGGATTGGACAGCAGGATGTGTGCGGGCACTTATCTTGATCTGGAAGTCCGACTGGCGTTTAGGAGGGCAAAGAGGGGGAGGGATGCAATGGGTCAGACTTGTGACTACTTTTCCTTCTCTTTTCTTTCCTTTTCTTTCCTTTTTGCTGACTCCATTTCTCCTTCCTTCCCGGCATTCAGTCTCATTCCATTCCCCTTCCTCTCCTACCCTCCTCTTTGCTTGCGTTTGGCGCCGCCATGCTGAATATAGAATATGTCGATGGCCCCCTCCACTTCGCCATAATAAGCGGCCCTTCCATCGTGCCCTACCCAAATCCAACTACATACACATACACACACACACTACGCTCTTACTAAGACATTTTCCTCCCCCTCCACTTCTGTGCCGAGAAGATTGGTCATTGTAAGCGTAGTTATATCTGGCACGCCTCTTGCGGCCTCAAACGGCGTAAATAGATAGGCTTGGATTGGTGCCATACCTCGCTCGTCAAACCCATGCAATCCATGCATCCTGACATCCTCTCCTTACCAAGAGCTCGTTCGAGATGAACGTTCCATCATCCGTCCGGCTACGCCATCTGAAAAAGGGTGAGCCAAGCTGGGAAGATGATAAAGAACCTCGCTTCCCGAATGCTCCAATGAGATTTCGTCGTATTCGATAGCCTTGCACCTCATCGTATGAAGAGATATCGATTACCATTTTCAGACCTCGCTCGGCCTTTCTCTTCAATCATCATACCGTACCTGGTCAAAACAACCACAGGCCATCATCGGTCGTGCGAGGCACAACAGAGGATTTGCATCCATCTCCAATAGATATCAGTATCTTCCCCCTCGCCATGATGATTTCCATGTCAATATCGTGACCTCCGTGTTGACCATCTAGCTTCAGCGATATCGATCATCGATTAGGGGGTGCAGTGCATCTGCAGTGCCGCGGGCGGGCCCTAAAATAGTGGCGAGGCTGGCTATATCATTCCACTATTCATTCTTTCCAAGCTGTCGGTTCCTGAAGATAACAAGAACCATGCAAGCTGCCCTTCCATGTCTGCCATGCCATGATGATGCCATGCAGCCAGCCTCTCTCGTTTCGCTCCTTGTAAGCAAGTAGTAAATTTGATATGAAGCGTTCCAGGGCTCACGACAGCCAAGATCACCTTACCTCCCTTGCCCCCCTTGCCCTGTCTGCCCCTTTCCGTGCCGTACAGAAGACGAAGAAGAAGCAGCACCCGCACGCAGCAAAGCAGCAGCAAAGACAGAACACCAAAACCATCACGTCCTATTATCCGTACCACCCACTAGTTCTACAGTAGGCTTACCTATCCGGAGATCCCATGCCCATGCTCTCATCCGAACATCCCATAGCCCCGACCTGATTGGCATCCGCTATTATCCATACACTATCCATTATCTTTCCGGCCGCTAGGCCCGTGGTCTCACACTTGCTTGTCTGGTCTCTAAAATCGGAAGGGCGCTTTCAAAGCTTTTCCATTTGCCGTTCCGTCTCCATCTTCCCTGCCTTGCAGCAGAGTTTTCATCGCAATCCCCGACCGTGCGATGCCCAAAGGAAGCTCTGCCCTGTTTGCGAGGCTTCTGAGTCACGGAATTGCTCACCGTCTCTCTCCCAACGCCTTCTCTCTTCTTCTACCCAAAACACCCCTCGAGCAACTCCTTAGCCGTTTGCATCGAACAAGGTCTCCGTCCATGTTACGCATCTCTGAGTGGCCAGCCGTCTGCGTGCCCTTCAAAACTAATTGGCCGACGTATCCCGGCACGAAACCACGTTGCAGAGGAGGAAGGCAACCCTGGCGCATATTCCCGCAATCCGCTGGATATCGCACTCTGCCACCCGCTGCAGTTGGCTGGAACGTCTAGTGCATGCAACCGGATAAGGAGGCTACGTCGTGAAGCATGTACTTATGCTAGCTGGCTTCTACTTGCATCGAAAGCATCAAATTCGGATTCGAATTCTACGAGTTACAGAATAGGGCTCACATTAGGGCTCCTCTTTCAATCATACATCGGCGGTGTGTGTATACGTGTCCCAGGATAAAGGGGACAACTGGAGATTATGACGTCGTGTTTTAATATCCAGGCCCTTCAATCCTTCCGATTTTCGCAGCCCTTCTCTCATTTCCTTTTTGTCTCTTTGGTTTTTTCCATTGTGGCATGGCAGAATTCTTGGTCGGGGTATTGGAACCCAAAGGAGTCCGTGTCCGCCCAAGATGGAAAGAAGCCGTCTCGATCGTTTAGAATGTCTCTCGATAAGTGTCTCTGTTGAGGCGCGCTTGAGCCTTACAAGTACGAACATAGCCAATCAGGACATGAGCGCAAAGCGATGGACAGTTGGGTATGAGCCTCATGAGACATGTCCAGACCAGCATTTTCTTGTTCTGGGGCCGCGTCATGATAGGTATGGGAACCATCCCTCCGGCTGAGAGGAGATCCGCGTTTCAAGACAATAGTCATCCGACTTTTACTTTATGCGCAAAGTATGTTTCCTTTAGCTCTTCAGCCTCATGAATTTTAGCTCTTTCTGCGGGCAGATCAACTAGCAGACGGGTGGCGGTGAGAAGTGCGTGGCCCCCACTTACAGAGTCCTAGCGAATGAATATCTTGGCTACCAAGTTGCACTTAAGATACTCAGATACCTCCCTCCAGTGTTTGCGTAATCAACAAACGTGGCAAGTTTCTTTCCTAGTATTTGTCATCATCTCATTTGAGTCATTTGACCCCTATATCACTCTATTTAAGACGAAGCGGTTCGCTACATCTCTTCTTCCAACGATCGCTTTCCTCTCAGTCTCCAAAGGCTAGTCACATTACCAAAGTTTGGTGATGATTCCGAGGATGTCATGATATGCATGTGATTGCCATATCAATATATTCTCTCTGGCTAGACGGTGGCCCAGGCATCTCAACAATGACGAGGCTATCCCCAACCTCCCTCTTTTCCATCCCGTCTCTCTGAGTCACAGCAGTCAAGGTTTTCGATCAACATATAGCCACCGTAAATTAGCAAATGATGTACGTGAATATTGCCGTCTTCAAGCTAGGTTTAGGTGAAGAGGCGAATAAGGGCGAAGCGCCCAGACAACGTCAATGCTGGTGGCTAGTGACTCAACATAATGACGAACTTGAAGGCGATGGTAACGCAGGTGTGTGAGATATGAGATCGCCGATCTGGAGGCAGCAATGGGTACGCCAGTTCCGCTGGCTGTGGTCACTGAAGTTACTAGATGGGAATATTGGGGGGTTATTGAAGATGAGCAAGAAAGCTACATGTGGAGTGATGAAAGCTTGAAACTGGTATTATACCACAGTTCTCGTCCTACATATACTCGGTCCTTAGCGGCATGAAGAGAGATTTTATCTGCCGAGGGAAGGCTTGATGAGATGGAAGAATGGACCTAGATTGCCAAGAAGCAAGAGAAGTCGCAAATGTTCATCACCGATTTCTCCCGCAGCGAATCGTGATGTACGTGAAAAGGTAAACAGCAAAGTATTCAGTCAATCCGAGGATTCATCTCAACTTTCTCTCGTAATTGTTCCTTGAATGCTCCTACTCCCGAGCCCCTCCTTTCAGTATAAAAGCCCTCCTAAGATAAGAGTTACCATCTCCACAGTACAGTTATTAAAAATAACGGCCCTCCATCTAGTGCGAGCGTTATTTTCTCAAAGGATTGGACATGGCTATTTTCTGTCTGCAGCTCACTTATCCTACGGCTTAAAATGGCAAAAACTAATCAAGTTGTTTTCCTTTCTTGGACTTCTCGCCTGATTTGTGTCTCTGCTCTTGTCTCTATTTCGAGCACCTACACAAGATTTTCCAGACAAGCTCTTCTACAAATTCATTATTATTGATACATTTAGCCTGTTGCATTCCATATAAAAAAAAAGTTATCCTAACTTCATATCCTTTCGTTTCCTCTTCCACATGCAACCCCATCCTAAACTCTCTCTCGCCAACTCGAACTTAATCATCTAAACATCTAGTAACTACAAGTCCCCTATCATCAAATCAAATCAGTCTAATTACCCCTCACTTAACCTCTTTCTTCCACTTCCATTCATTTCTTCACTCCTCTCCTCTCCTCCCCCCTCCCAAAAGTCTATAAAAGATCCCTCTTCTCCCACTTAATACATCCTCTTCCTCATCAATTACTGCCATCACTGCCACAAGAGAAGAATGCATGGTCGGACCAATCCTACGCTTTGATACCCACTGTCTTTCTTAGGTGCTAGAACGTGTATTTATTTTGTATGTCTTACTGATGTGCGGAAGAAGAGAAAACCCACACGAAGATAATGAGAGTTTTCCGTGGTGGATTTGTTAATTAGGTGAGGGCAAGTGAGGATTCAGTTGATTTGCAAGAATCGCAATTTTTGCATTGGCGGAAGAAAGCGCATCTTTTGCAAAGTAGTCGCTTTGTTTAATTGTGTCCTCGACATAGGATTTTCATATTTCCATTCCTATAAAGACTTTCCAATCCCCAAGATTTTGAGATTTCACAAATCCAACGGCATTTTTGGAACTGTTTGAGCGTTAGTGCTTTAACTCCATGTCCTATCTCCTTTGTCTGCTTCTATTGAAGCTCTGGGGCGGATGAAAAGATTAATTCCTTTTTACTTGTTATTGTCACTTCTCTCCTTATTCATTGTCATTCATCTCTCTTATCCCCCCCCCCCCACTGCCATCGTTCCCAGCTCTAACTTTCCAGCCAGCTCTTTCCAATTCTCCCAGGTACGAATGAGAAAAGGAATACCACCATGAGAAATTTGAGGAAAGGTGGGCAAGTTATAAATGATACTTTCCCTTGAGCAGGAAATGGCGTGGTATACTTTGTAGTCTGGGGATATACTAGAGTTAAAGGATGGATTTTTATACTCTTTTTTGCAAGCTGCTTTGTATTCTTTTCTTGTCCTAGAAACTGATAGTAATGAAATATCATCCACCATAATCATACCCCTCACCCCTCCCTTCCCTCCTTTTTTTTTTTCCTTTTACTAAACTCCATTCACTAAAAATACATGTGAAAGTAATCAGTTACTACCTACCCAAACCTAGGGTATGGTGCTTCCATAACTTTAAATTAATGCTCTTAGTTAGGGGAACATCCAATAGCTGGATCGACCTCTGGTAATGCTGCTCTGAAGCTTACTGATTTGAAAAAGACGGGGTATAAAAGTAGCCTTTGACTTAGAAAATTAAGCAATGTTGAAAACAATTCGAAAGGTTCCACAAGGTACACTTGCTGTGGGATAATATAGCTAGCCTCACCAAGGAGATCCTTTGGGGGCTTTCCTCTTATGTTTCTGCTCTAAATTGAGGATCTAGGGCGCGGAATAGGTTAGACTTTGGACTTACGGCTTAATCCAATTGGTTGGACTAATTATATAATTTGCAAAGGCAGAAAACAAGACAATTTATATATTCAAGTATTACTAAATTATATTATATATAAAGTCCGACCTAATAATCCAATCCAAATAATATATCTAACCTAATAAATGAAACTAATTAAAGAACCAAAGTCTATTAAATAAACTTAAACTGAAAACCCAACCCAGATAAATACAACCCAGATAATACAACCCAGAGTCCAACTCAATGGAGTTGGATAGCTTCAAAAAAGTCCAAGCCCACAGTACATTGTCCAATCCGATCCGCGCTCTACGTAAATCTAGTGATGCTGTCCTTTTTATCCTTTCGATATTGTTCCAAGGTCCTTTCTAACAAGTCTTTTCTCCAGATAAGACGAGTCTAGTTGCACCGTAAAGCGTCCGCTCTTCTTCCCATCCCCACCTCAAGCCGAATCCTTATTAAATATCGGATTCGCTAGCCACTCTCTCATTCCATACCACATGAACCTTTTCAAACTCCTGACTCCTCAAATCTGAAATATCTCGGTTGGGAATAACACGCCAAAATGAACCGTCATGTTTCAACATCCAACCGGGAGCTCCGATACCCAACTTCAGTCGAATCCAAGTGAGGGTGTCTGGAGGGTTTGGCGCGAGAATATATCTTGGCCTATTTACCACACAGCGGGGGTAATAAGTGTTTAATTTGATCGTCACCTTATTTTCTGTCTGTCGCTGTTCTTTCACTTCCGGCTCTTCTTCATCAACAGGAGAGGTTACATCAATATCTTCATCCACGTCCGAATACTCCTCGTCTACATCCACCTCGTCCAACATATGCCCCTCAAAAGCATGCCAAATGACTCCAAATTGCAACATATGAAGCTTATGCCCTTCCATACCACCTTGCACCAAATCCCATAGCATTCCCATCCTTAAACCCTCTCCTCCATCCAATACCACTCTGCCTTCATAAGTCTTCTGACTACCTCCGCTCACACTCCACACCACGTTCATTTCCCCTATCGGCGGCTGCGTACACAACATCCTCCTCCAACTCGCCTCTTTTCTTAAAAACATCTCCCTCTTCCCCTCATTTTGCCCCAACTCCGTATCCAGAAACAGTCTTTCAGCTGTCCAAGAAGTCGTATTTTGAAAAAAGGGTGCGAATTTTTGGAAGAGAAAAGGATTGAATTCGGGGGGTTGGGAAGAAGGTAGAGAAGGGGAGAAGAATAGCAAGCGTTGGAAATAAGGTGTGAGGAGCAAAGCACGCCAGGAATGAGAGGTGAGAGAGACGGATGTTAGGAGATCGGAGAGGGGGAGGTGGCTGAGAATTGTGGTGAGGATTTCGGGGATGAGAAGGGCGCGAGCGGTGGATGAAGTTTCCATTTTTTTCTGGGGATTGTGTTGTGGGGAAGGTTGTGGGGGATGATGTGATGATGTGGTGGCGATATAGTGATGTGATGGTGATGTGATGATGTGATGATGTTAAGTAAGTAGTGATGTAGTTGTTGATGTGGTGATGTAGTGGGGGAAGAGCGGAAATATATAAAACTGGGGAGGGGTTCGCTTGGAGAGGCGTAGGCGTAGTAATCCCGCCCCACAATCTTAGCCGCAATACAACTCGTTCTCGTTGTCCGTCAACACTTCACATTTGAACATTACCTGCCAAAACTTGATCATGAATGATACCGAAGAGGTCCTCTTTTACTATGCTTGTGTTAAAGGTACTTGAGAGAAAGCTTAGCCTTCCTTATCTGAAGCTTGGGAGTGTGTGTTTCTGTGATTTCGCATGGCGGACTACTCCTTATATAACTTTCCAGTGCTTCAAAAGATACCGACTCGGTTTCACTTTTTCCAATCTACTGCCCCCAGTTCAATTCTTAAAGAAAAGAACGGTAAGCCGTCACTGAACACACCGAAAAGGGAAGACGGAAAGGGCCAGTCAATTCTAGTGAAGCTGAACCCCCTCAACAAGTGCTATTGTTTATTTACTCTAGATATCATGATCAGAAGAGGGGTGAAAATTCCTACTCTCCCACCATCCCTATACCCATTCACACAATGGTGCAAAATATCCAGGGTTTGTGTCCTCCCTTTCCTTACAATCCCAATTTTCTCCAAAGCCCAAAACAAACAATAGACAAAAATCTTGACTCCCCAAGTCAACCCAAAAACAACCCTCCAATCATGCCAATCCCTCGTCAAACTAGTTTTCCCCTCGAGAGATCAATACCACTTCAACGGATCAGTCTCTATATTCCCAGTATCTTCCTCAGACTCCACCACGAAACCCGCAGCTCTCAAGGCTGTTCTCGCCTCACCCGCAGTCGGCATAGTCGCTATTCCCGTCCCCCTCTCAATCATGCCCCTAATCCTGCAATGTTCAAGAATATCAACATTGAATTTATCCGTCATAACCTCTTCATAACACCCAAATTTCCCTCCTTTCTTCAAACACCTAAAGATCTCCTCATAAGCCTTCTGCAGATTCGGCGCTTGGCAAAGAACTTCAATCGCGAAAATGGCATCGAATGATTCATCTTCGAAAGGCATCTTCATAAAATCTCCCTGAACATATGTACAGAGCTGTTCGAGCCCAGCTTCTTTTGTGTATTGTGTAACACGTTGGATTTGGTATTCGTTGATGTTCAATGCAACCTGTGAATCGAGCCATTTCTCGACCTGGCTCTCCTACTCCTCAACCAACGTCGAGGCCGCGCATTCCGGCTCGCAGCGAGAGCCAATGTGCGAGGTGATGGTTGTGGCGCTGCATCATGGCGCGGATGGGAAGATGGGAAACGGGGAAGGGACAGTAATGGAAGTTTTGCCCCCTCCCTCGTAGTGATCTGTGACTAGGTCATAATATGAGTACTAAACTCTAGCCTTTGGCGTTTCCCTTCTAGAAAGGAGCTTAATCTATCACGCCTCCTCCTATCTACCTAGAAGGATATTTCTTTCTGCTAGTCCACCAAAGACCGATTAGCACAGCAATGAAGAAACTAAACCTGCAAACTTCCCGGTTCCCCAAAGATCGGTAGCATTTGCTATACCCAGTTCTCCACCAACTTAATGGCATGGGACGTCACATACTTCGAGCAATCCTGCATACCATTTGGCTATTTGGAATCTTTCCCCGCTTGTTTATCTTGGATAGTGAATGGATCCATGCTGCGCGAGTACGTTGTGATAAGCACTGAGAGAGGAAGGTTGTACAAGTATGGATATTGAATGAAGAAGTACCAACATCTCGTAACTGCAATCTTGTAACATCATAAGACGTCCAAAATAACCCTGGGCCTTACGTGCAGCCCTCTGTCTGTGTGGTACGCCGGGGGACTGCAACATCACTCCCCGTGCTGCACTCTAATTCGCGGGCGGCACAGTTGCTTCTCTCTCGACTCCGGCAGTTAGCAATGCTGAGACATGGAGAGAAGTAAGTGAAAACTCTACACCGACTTTCTCGGAGAACATTCATTTAGAACTGACTTCTATTGTTTAGGCTCAAGCGGCTCTCCCTATTCAATTTGTCTCTGGAAAGGAACAAGTTCAGGCTAAGAAGATCCTCTCCTCAAATTCTAAATGGTGTAGCAAAGAACTCAATTTTGCAATCCTTGAAGGAAAGGAAGGTGAGCAAACTTTGCCAAATCAATTAACATAGTTCCATTGAAAATCTTCATCTCAATCTCATAACTCTGCCTCGTCCTCAATCTCCGCATAACTTTTCCTCTTCTTCGCAACAGCTCTCCCACTCTGCCTAGCAGGTGTAGCTCTCACTACAATTTTCTTCGTTAATTTAGTATCTTCCTCCACTGAGAGGCCTGGTATACTAAGATCTCCTTCTACCGCTATGTTCTCAACGATTAGCTCCGCCACTTGCTTCTTGGATTTCTTAGTAAAAGTGACTTTCTTCTTCGCTGGCTTTTCATCTTTCTCCGCATCCTCTTCTTCGCCTGCCTCCTGTTCCGCTTTAATCTCATCCAAGATCTTTCTAATATCCTCCACATTTCCTGCTTTTGAAAGTTTTTCCTTCACCCTCTCACTCAGCGGCGCTCTTCTCCTCTTCATTACCTTTTCCCTAGCCTCAAAATTGGCGGGCGTCGGATGATTGAACATCTCTTCCTCGTCTTCGCCGCCTTTCTTCTTAACCTCCCTCTTCTTCGGCCTCAACCATTCCTCCATTCCCTCCGGCCAATAAACCCTATTTTCTTCCCCACCCATGCCCACTTCCTTCTCGGAAACAATTTCTTTCTCCGCTTCGTCTTCCGGCTCACTAAGCTCTCCCCCAAACTCTTCAATGTCAGTTGCAATCTGTTTCTTCGTATTCTTTTTCTTCTTATCCTTCTTGAATACAACCCTATTATCATCATCTCTCTCATAGGGAACAATATCGCCAAACGTGTCCCAACCTGGAAGTTTGAAGGTACGCATCAATTCAAAGACAGCCTGTTCTTTATCCTTCGCCTCAATCATGAGATCCATATCACTCGGACAAGGCGGCAATGTCTTCGGTCTGGGATTATGTCTTCTTCTCTGTCTGCCTGTAATAGCTTGGGGTGTCGGTTCACTATAATGCATTTTCTGCGTGATATTTTTGCGGTCCCAAGTCGCTTTTATGCGGGGGAAGAGCGGTATTATGTCGTGTGTGCCTTCGCGGATGAGTGATTGATTGAAGATTATGTTGTGGTGGTGGAAATCGAGACACAGGGGGATGTTAAGTTCTTCGCAAATGGGGAAGAGATCGTGCACTGAGTATGAAACGTCATCGTTTTCAAGGACGAGACGACGTTTTATCGAGGGGGAGAGAGCTGCGTAATTCGTGCGGAAGCGGGAGAGGGTGCTTGCTTTGTCACCAAATGTACCGCCCATGTGGAGGATCATCACTGCGTCTCGGTCTTGCTGAGGCGGAAGTTTAAGGAGAGAGAGCATCTCATCATGGTATTCGAGGTCACGGATTGCGTTTGAAATGACCTCTGGCCGAGGTGAACCTAGTTGGGTGAACTATATATTTGATCAGTATTGAATCTTCACGAAGGTAGACGCCTGCGTACCTGTCCTGGATGGGTACTCAATCGATGCCCTAGTTCAGCGGCCACCTTCCCAGCTTCAGCTAAAGCCTCTGCTGCAAAAGGAGCAAGCTTGTAGCCATACTCCGCATGGCTGGCGAATGGAAACATCTCTGAACTTAATCTCATAAATTTAATTCCATACTTATCATTCCACCTTAGCATCTTAGGTACATCCCTCACATTAGCTAAACATATTTCCTCTAAATATCGTTTGCCACGTTCGGTTGAAGCAGGCTGTGTCTTGTCCGGTCGGTTCTTGGTGGTATGCTCTGGCTGGGAGAGATCTTTCAAGGGATGTCTGTGTTCGAGGATCGATGAAATTCTGCAGGTTCGAGAAGAGAATATTGGGGGATTTGAGAATCGTAGATAGGTATTTAGACATGCCTGATATTCATGATCAGTAATTGCACAAAATGCAATTAGTAGGGAACCTACATATCCTAACCTTCCTTTCCACGGCAAAGGTAAATAATCACTATTTACAGGTGGTGGTCTTCTGGCCTCTTGTTTCATAACATCGATATCTTCTGCTGGCCCATCCTCATCCGCATCTGGGTCTTCCCTCTTGTCCCATTCATCCTCTTCGCCATTCTCTTTCTTGACTTTAGCCTCTGCTACTTTCTTCGCAGCCTGCTCCTTTTTGAAAGCCTTTATCTCATCTGATCCTTTCTTCGCCGCTATAGAGCTTTTGGTTGGGGTTTTCTTCTGCTTCTTTGTGGGTGTGGACATGAGTGGATCGTCAATGTCTGATAGTGGAGAATCGCTGTCCTCTTGCTCTAGTCCTCTTTTGACGCCATTGGTCCTCGTAGGAGTGATAGGCGTAGCATTTCCACTTTTCTTGATATCGAGTGTTTCTCCATCGGGACTTGCTCTTAGAGCGGTCTTCCCATCCACAATTCCTGTGTTATGGTTCGGATTGGTATCGATATTGCCTCCTTGAGAAGACTGCCGCCTGGATTTCGAAGGAGGTTTGATGTTTATAGCTCGCTTTGGAGGGAGGATTGGGGTGTCAAGGCTGGTAGAATCTGTTGAGTTTGCTATGGCATTCGGAGTCTCAGGGTGGACGTCCTTTAAGATTGCTTCTACGACAGAAGATCTCTTTCGCTTGGCAGGCATATTGAACAGTATTTGCTCCCTGCACTTCGAATCCAAATGTGTGCCACAGAATCTTGAACTTGTGCCTATTCTTACCAAGTGAGATGTAAGAAGAGGGGGGAGCAGATATGAACGAGCAAGAGCAAACATTCAAATGTGGCAAATGAAACATCGAACGCAATTGACAAAATATATCTTCCTTACCGTCTATACACTAGTACCTACATCATAGCAGGGTTTTTAGTTAGATGATGATTCTGTGAATTGAAACTAGACGTCATCCCGAAAACTCGCCCCTGAACTCCCCGCTATTGCTCTTGAATCCCTACGTCCTCATTGCATTACCTTCCCGCCTGCATTTATCGAAACTATCAAATACTTCTGATCTTTTAGTCCACACTCCTCCCAATTCCAGGAACTTTTCAGACATAAGCCCCTCTCATACCGTATCCCTTCACTCTATCCATTAACCTACCACTATTTTCTTCCTTGTCAAAAACTAGATGTTTTCTTACTTATGCCCTACTCCTTCTCAGCACGTCACCACTTCTCAGCTATTCAGCTTCCCATTTCACACTTCTGCATAGCACACTTCTTCAGCGACAACTTCTCCCGAACAAATAATAAGTAATTAGCTGTAGATATTGATGAAAAAACTGATTTCTTAAAGTCTAAATATCGAACGTGAGGGACACCTTTTCTCTTTCTTGTGGGGGAAAGTTGAACCATGAAGGACGGTGGAGAAAGATAAGGAAATTGGAATTAAGGAAAGAGAAGGAGGTTCATTGAATAATATAAAGATTGTGGTCTTGAGTGTTCAGGAGAAGAGTTGGGAAAGCTTACGAAGTATTTCTTGCATCGACCTAGCGAAATAAAAACTATAAAGAACTTGGATAAAATTTGTGCTCATGATATTCATCCTTCGATTAACAGAATAAATCGAAGCAACGCCTCACTATACCAATTTCAAATAAGTTTTCCTCCTAAAAGCCGATTCAACGCCAGGATGCCCTTTTTGTGAGTTCGATCTGATAAGAAAATGACAACCTTCACTTCATCTTCCTAGCTTTAATATAATCTCGTAACTGTTCATGCCTCGTTACGAAGAATTTCTTCTGCGCATCATTCCTATACGACAAGACCCCAATCTCATCAGCGTAATTTGCACACGCTTCATATTCTTTCTGGCTGTCGAAATCCATGAACAGGAATCCAGGTGTAGTCTTCATTCTCTCGTTCTCAATCTGCCAAAGTCTGATTTGATCCACAACGGTAGGAGGCAGAACAGGACCTCCATTCATGGCTGTAGATTGCTTGAGAAGCTGAGGGTGAGCATGTGTGGAAAGATACGAGATTATTTGGTCGGATGTAATACCATGGGAAATCGCTTGGCGAATAGAATCCCGGGTGACACGTCCTGACACCATGTTGGGATAGCGAGTACTTAGCTTCGTAAAGAGGGCCAGGACTGCAATTTGTAGAGGCGAAGAAGTGTATGCATAGAGCCGGTAGTTGGTTTCGATTATAACAAAGCCTTTCGAGCCGGGAGCTGCGTTAAGTGCAGCATCAAAGCCTGCTGAAACGCTTCGAAGAGCGCTCGCATCAGAGGTGAGTGTAGTTGCGAGACGAGTGGGGAAGAATTGCGTAGGCGTTGAAGGGGGGATATATATAAGGCCGAAGTCGACAAGATTGCTGAGCATTTGTTGTTGGGTTTCAAGGAGAGTTGTTGTGCTATAAGCACGCCCCAGCTCTAGTGACCCTAACATGAAAAGGAATGAAAGGACATCGACGGAATCCATCGATACCTAGAATTGTAAGCCTTTTGCAAAAGCTTGCTTCTGGAGTACTGACCTTTTCAGCATTCTCGATCCACAGCAGAAGAAGAGTCCAAACTTGAGCGTTTACTTCTTGCAGAAGGAATGAGAATCCAGCTTGTGTAATACCCCCGCCAGTATGTCGACCTCTCGTAACTAATTTACCAACCTGAAGCAATTCCTTAACGGCGGCCGTAGGTCCTTGGTCTTCTTGGCCCCTGTTCTGACCAACACTATTCACAACATAATGTAATATTCCCTCCCACTGTGACCTGGCGTATTCATCGAGAAAGTTGAGATCGAGATCTGCTATTACTAAATCACTAGATGGAACCCCAAATGATTGATGATCTCCTCCACCTGTGAGAGCTAGCCGCAAGGAGGCCCCGAAGTTCTGCGTTAAAGATACGACCTGTGGTTCTTCTCGACTTGGCGCAGTGATTGTGACAATATGAAGTCGAGATAGCAAAGATAGAGCTTGGTCTTTTTGTCTGCGAGTCATCAGAAAGCACAGACGGCCAAGGGAATGCGGACACACCTTTTGCTTTTTGGATTGACCCAGAGATCGAGGTCTGTCAGAGGGAATGGCCTGGTCATATATAGCAAGGTCATGACAAAAGTCTTTGCTACATGGCGTCAGTACTGGCGCATATACTTGCAAACTGTCCCCCATACCAAGATGAGGCAGCATGCGCCGGAAGATGGCCAAAGAAGTCGAGGGTTCTTGATATAATCTTCTAAACGTAGTACCTGGGAGCCTCTCCAGGTACTCAAATGAGGCGAGAGATGAGACCGACATATTGAAAGATGTTGTAACGGCCTCTAAAAGTCGGGATATTATCGATTTATCATGGTTTCCCTAAAGCTGTATTCAAACGGATGAATAAATGAATGAAGATAGAAATCGGATGAAGCGCGTTGCCGCACAGACCCATCTAG
This sequence comes from Chlorencoelia australis, assembly GCA_003988815.1. Classification (NCBI taxonomy): domain Eukaryota; kingdom Fungi; phylum Ascomycota; class Leotiomycetes; order Helotiales; family Cenangiaceae; genus Chlorencoelia; species Chlorencoelia australis. The sequence continues at coordinate 31,033 of QYAN01000025.1, forward strand.
AGAACCAATTCCCGATATATAATTAAATCAACGTCGTATCAATACCAAGAAGCTCGATTTGATACAGAATGACAGCCCTTAGATTTGTGAGATCGGTGAGTAGATCTATCTGGCAAGATGCTATTTGAGTTGACCGTATTCCAGGTTCTGAAATCATTTCAAGAAACTTCTGGGTTGGAGCCGAGGCAAGTACCTCTTCGTCTATCTTACTTCCATTCTCCAGTAGTTTCCAAAACTCCCTTTGATTGACTGTTTCGGCGTGCTTTGAATTCCCATTGAGTCTCAAGAGAAGTTTCTTAAGTTCCGATGGTGTCGAGATCTAGAAGAGGGTCTTGGTCTGCCATAGAGTGGCTCCTTTTCATGCCTTACTGTGAAAGATACTCACTGACATTTCACAAGACTCTTTGGCGAGAATGTAAGTATTACTACTTTATTGATGGGGAAGACTTTGAGATTCCTCGATACTAATTCTTTGAAGCTTCGTGTGACGGCTGCAGAGCCAGGCAAGGTTCATTTCGAACTTGATATTCAAAAAGAGCATACTGTGAGTAATTCACATGCAAGAGCCTACTTCGTCTTCCAAACACTCATCCGAATTGCAGAATCGTCTCAACATCATGCATGGCGGCGCAATTGCAAGCATGGGTACGAGTAACTCCACTTGCTAGTATGGTGGATGCTGATATCTATTAGTGGATCTGGGTGGTTCTTTGGCTGTAGCATCCAGAGGACTCTACGCCACTGGTGTATCTACTGACTTGAATGGTGAACTTTTTTGAGTTCATTGAAACTAGGGAAAATACTGAAATGATGCTAGTCACATATCTAAAATCCGGACTCAAAGTAGGGGACACTTTGAAAGCAGTCGTGACATGCGATAAATGTGAGCCAAGCTCATTTATTCATGTTCAAGTTTGCTGACGATGAACTCTAGTTGGCAAAACATTGGCATACACCTCAATACAGTTCACAAATAGTAAGGGTGAAATTACGGCTAGAGGAAGTCACACAAAGTGAGTCTCGAAGTACCATTCTTTAATTTAATATGATAATTTCAAAGGACAAATTTGTAGGCTTCTTTGTGCTGACAAGATCTAGATATGTTGCATTGGCCTGGAAAGATCCAAATAATATAGTTGAAGAGCTATCTCCAAAACCTTAGTTCTATAAATATCACATTATATTGCGAAGTCGGAACCGGTCTTTTGAGGCTCACAAACGCAAATCTTCGTGTTGCATATTTGAACTGAACCTTCGATATATATGAGTGTAACATCAGATTAAAAATTAAGCTAAGCATCTGCCCACGCTCACAGCATACTTACATGGATCTGAAATTGGTCTAAAGTCATCGATGCTTCTCGGGACCGTTGACTTATCGATCAACACCACAGATTTAGACGTGAACAACTTGTGGAACCATCGGCCTCGACGCCGTTCTTTGCAGCCATCGGAGCGTTGAAACCTTCCAATTCAAGCAAGAATTATCTCGGATTACCAGCACAAAGTCGATGATTGGCGATTCGATGAGGCCGTGGAGATAGGCCATTATCTTCACCGTCGAAGAGCTTCATTCAATAATTACTACCCCTTCTGCTGTATAATAACCCTATCTGCAGCAGTTCACACCTGAATATGACTTTCTGGCTATTATAAATTATGAAACCGTTTTATTATTAATTTTAACTAATTAAATATACAACTTTTTATAAGGTATTATACTATTATATTAAATTTAAAAGCGTGTGATATATATATTATATTTTAATTGCTATATTATTAAGAGTAAATTGGCTAAATTTTAAGCAGATATTTGCACATATATAGACATATAGAAAATACACAGCTTATATATTAATATATTCCGAATTTGATAGAGCTATATGGGCTTAATTAACTAATACTTAATGTCCAGGCTGTGACCGTCAGGAGGTCTCGCTTTTTAAACCCATTTGGCTACTTGCCGTGAAGGATCCATGTGCAAGCTCTTTGTAGCTGCTGTCGAGATCCATGATTTTACACCGAAGGAAGGCAGGCAGGTTTGGAAGTCAGTCGCCAAACCCCGCAAATTGGGAAAATGCTGCTGGAATATCGACCACGGATCAGTGCTTTCGACGTCTCGTGCCCTAGATATCAAACTTTACAAATATGATCAGCCTGCAGTGTTACTAGTATTAGTGAGATTGGCTATACTTTGATTGTTGTGCAACGCACATAGATTTACCGTTACCTTGAGAAGTGTGTCTAACAAATTGGAATATATGAATATAGACTTTCATGGTCCCCTTCCATCCGTATCCTTTGATAACACCTCAAACTTCAGCCTGCTTTGTGACACGTTGGTTTATAAACTAAAGACTAGACAAGTACTCTACTACATCTAGATGCTGAAAGTACCGTGCACAATCGATTGGAAGCTCCCCTCTTGAATTCGTCATTTTTATATCAGCCCCTCGCTCTACTAAATATCTAACAGTATCTAAGAAACCCCTTTCGGCTCCGTAATGTAAAGGAGTTCCAAGGCCAGTACACTCTAACATTAAATAATTATTGGGCTGATTCTGGTGCATTCGAGTATTCAGACCTGGTGCTCCCTTTGAGAGCAAAAATTCGAGCACTTCAAGACGGTCCGGCTCTGATCGAAGAGCGGCAAAATGTAAAAGTTGCCCATGCTTAACAGTGCCTCCGCGGTCGAAGAGAAGATAAATGATGGCTAGGGAGGCCTGCGCTACTGCAACGGACAGCGGTGTATAATCAAGGTCACACGTTGTGTTAGGGTTCGCTCCATAGTCAAGATACCAGTAGACAAGATCCTCGTTTGCAATTGCTTTACTATAATTACTTGTGAGATAATTTCTTAAAAGGTATTATAAAGATTCTCACCTCAAAAGCGGTGGGCTATGTCAACTGACAGGTGTGTTGATGTCCCAGCTGTGGGACAGAAAGACCTCGAGAATCGGAGTTAATTTTTGCGTTGTTGCATTTTATATATGACGTATGCTGAACGGTATATGTATAGAGAGAAGATATGATAGAATAGTGGGTTGATTATCACGAATTATATCCGCAATATAGGCGATGAAGAAGTTGCTACTAAATCGTCTTGATGGTTCGTCATTCAGCCATGTAGAGAAGGCCTCTTTTACTAGGTCTAGATTTCTAGTAGCAATTGCCAACCGTGCTTTGGCGGCGACCTCCCTTGGTTGACTTGGCCTAGATGGAGGCACTGGGTGTTTATCAATTCGATGTAGCATATTGAAATCGCAGTTTGGTTGATATATATATGCATTTGCGATTGAGGAAGAACAGATAAACTCAGTCGCTATCCCAGTCACCTGACTTGAAGCGATTTTGTGCGTAAGCTACATTCACCAAACCCTCTTGCGTCCTTTCAGCTTGATAATTCTTGCTCAAGCATTTTTTCACTATGCCTAGCCTTCTCCAACAAGCAATAATCAATAAGGAAGTCTACGAGTTACAGATGAATGAGGTTGCTTTTATACCTCTAACTGTAAACAGCCCTTTTCGTTGTACTGGAACCGCAAATCTCAACTCCTGTTCGGCAGTGATAATAGTTTCACAGTACGCTGCAATATTCGCCCATATACCTTCATGCCCAGATAATGCAGAGATGGATGACCCAGAGGCAGGAGACCGGTACACAACCGAAAAGATGGATGAGATAAAGTTTTTATACTATCAACACCAGGATCATTTCCCAATTGGGCAACCATCGTAGGTTATTAGTGCATTATTCCGCGGCGAAATTGCGTTGCCAAATCAAAAAGACATAATACAATTGAAGCTTCAATCTTTAGGACTAAGCCTGTTAGATGCGAGTTACGATGTTGTTCGGCCACCACTATCCGAAAACGGCAAAGGTACAGTCTTCATTGATGCAAGGAATGGAGGCTTCCCGCATGTATATGTGGAGGATAAGGAGCTTATAAGGGCGGATAATGGGATGTCCACAACGGCTCTAGCAGCGCCGTCTGATAGAACTGGTGCTACGACCTGGAGCGAGTGGGCTTCAATGGGGCAGGTATTTTATACACCAGGGCGAGTACCAATATGATTGGCAAGACTCAGAATCTTCAAGTTCGTCTACCTCGAATCAAGGATCTTCCAAAATGTTCGCATCCACCTTCTACTTCTATTATATATCCACAGGTGGCCTCTTCTCAAACCGGAGTATCAGGAATAAAGGAGGATCACTATTATGTCAGTAACAAGGAATACTTTTGGTACTGCAAAGGGACGAGCACTGTAGAGCGTCCAGTGGGTCAGTGGGTCTACAATCAAAATGGATGGAGCGATGGGAGTGGTTGCAAATGGCGAAAAGCATATTCAAAAAAGAAGGTGGAGTATCAGTAGCGATCAGATATGTCCGTTTGTCTGCCACAACCAAATAGAATGATTCTTAATGAACCATCTAGCTCCGTGTGGAGGTCAGCCTGCTGTTATTATAAGAGTGTCAAGTGCCTACCTCCCGAACTGCCCTAGCTAATAATCCTGTCGAGTGATCAACGGAGTAAGGCAGATCGCCAAATTCAGGGGCCTTCTAAAACTACTATCCCCCCCTAAACAAACGTTAAATTTAGTAGTGCGGAACTGAAAGTTTTAACGTTTGTTTAGGGGCGGAATACTAGGAGCTAGCTTAAGGGCTGCAAGCGTCTCGGAGATCTGCGATTTTCCCTAGCTTTGCGCGGAAGGCCACAGACAGCTTCGTGAACTTAGGGTTCCGGGAGAAAGGTGTCGTGTTCTACCAAAAGTTCCTGGTGCTGTTGGCGGGGTGGCCGCGACCATTGAGAGCCGGCCTTCATTGCCAGCTGCGGATATCACAGCTTGTTGGTCGTGCCTTTCGCCCTGGTCGGTTTTAAGCGAAAGATCGAGGGACTCCGAGTATTCGAGGCTCCTGGTTGTATCTGCCGCCTCGATATGGGGATGTTTTGAACATCTCCCGCGATCGAAGCCGTGCTTGCGTTTTCGGGATGGACACTGCGAAGCGTCCGACATGTATTGTGTTAACAACAAGGTAGTTTGTTCTGAAGACTGCCCATTTCGACGGGAATCTTGATTGTGGAGGTCGTCAACGTGATCAGCTGGATGCTAGTCGTCGAGATTCGCCGAGTGTTGGGATCCATTGCCCGGCTAACTTTCAGAATCGTTTGCGGCATCGATATATGCATACTTTGACAACCGGCTTCCTTGCTTAAGCTCTTGTTGAGCAGCTGGTAGGCTCTCATCGCGATGCCCTCGGGAGAGGTTATTGTGCTAGTTAGTTGGGTTGCCACAGTCAAACTCTCCTTCTGCGAGATGCTGAGAGGCTAGAGATGTAGGAGCCTGCTCGCCGGGTGTCGGGGCGGGAGTAGGAAGAGGCTTCGGTCGTGTCACTTCCTGAACTGCGGTCACAATTGCATCACGAGCGGCTGGGTGGTCTTCGAAGTATCGAGTAGTGTTTTTATTCCGTAGCCAGCGGACGACGTGCTCGAGCTCCTAACAAGCTACAGTATTAGAAATGCTTGATGGATAGAGGGGATAGTGCTAGACTTTGTCCACGCTTGAGGAGTTCAAAACATTCGGCTCCCATTCTTCGCCTCGATCGAGAGACACCATCTCGTTAAAATGAGATTGCATTCTTGCGTGCTTAAATATTGTGTGGTGGGTAACAGTCTAAGAGACAAGTCCATCCGAAAAATGTGCCCAGGACCTTAAACGGTTCTTAAACCACATGTTACAGTAGTATTGTATGGAAGTCCCAAGTGGACCTCATAATCGTGCTTCCGCTACGTTCCCAGACTTCCTCGTCTCCCTCTTCATCTCTCCTCTCCCTCCTCTTCCTTTGTCGAGATTCATTTATCTTCTTTTCTGCCTTATCCTCCACAATTGTCTATCTCTAGCTTTACAAATATTCATTGCTATATCGCCCTTTCGTTTTATATATCATGGGTGTCAGCCTAATAAATGCATATGCTATTGTTATCGGCGGCAGCTTCTGCCTCCTCCTGCCCATTAATGGCCTTCCTTTGCTTGCCCGTGCCAACAGGTATCTCTCACCCCTCATGTCAAAGTATCTAATCTATCGCTATATTCTGCTCTCCCACCCACTCTAAGTCGATGATGGGCGATTTGATGAGGCCGTGGAGACAGGCTAGCATCTTCACCGTGGCCAAGTTCATTCGAAGAGCTTCATTCAACAATTATTACCCCTCCTGCTGTATAACGACCCCATCTGCAGCAGTCCACACCTGAACACGACTTCCTGGCTATTACAGATCATGAGAAGCTTTCGTTATCAATTCCGACCAGTCACATATGCAACTCCTCATGAGGTGTTGGGCTATTATATCAAGTTTCAGGGCGTGCGGCGTATATACTGTGTTCCAATTGGCGCGCTATTAAGAGCGAATTGGCTGGATTCTGAGCAGGTGTGTAGAAAAATGCACAGCTTACATATTGATAGGATACGAATTTGTTACTGTGGCTTGATAACGAATACTCAATGTCCAGGCTGTGACCGAGGAGGATAAAGGTCTCGCTTTTTGATCCCATTTGGCTACATGCCGTGAAGGCTCCATCTGCGGGGTTTGGCGACTGACTTCCAAGCCGGCCTTCCTTCGGTGTAAAATCACGGATCTCGACAGCAGCTACAAAGAGCTTGCACACGGCAAAATGCTGCTCTGAAACGACTGGAATATCGACCACGGATCAGTGTTTTCCATATCTCGTGCCCTACATATCAAATCCGATCGGCCTGCAATGTTACCTGCGATGTTACCTGCAATGTTACGAGCATTAGTGAGATTGGCTGAACTGCAGCTTTCCTGGAGCTGCCGATCGAGGAAGAAATGCTGGGGATGAATGACCAGGGAGATTACCCCGGACTTTCGTTGCATGGAGCCTGCTGTTCCAACAGAAAGAGGCACCGAGCGCCGCCCGATAGATTGTAACTCTCTTATTGTCCCGCAGACGCAGACGAGGGCATTCAAGACCGTGGGCCAATTCAGCGAATGACGAGCTGTTATCACAAAGCTAAGTGGTACTCCGCAAACAATTCACCCAACAATGAGGCTACCCCTGCAATCCAAGTAATTCCCTCCTGTGGTACAGTTATCAATCGCAGTGTTATAAGGTTGAACATCTGCCCTTGTGGCGGAGTTATACAACACTCCGGGTTTCTACCAATTGAGGTGATCATATCAATTTTGACTACAGGACAAAAATCTATCAATTCGAGGAGTCTTTACTCGAAATTCGCCATGGTTCGTACCACGAACAATGTCTACCTCATCTGCTCATTCGCCGCCATTGGTGAGATCCGTTCCTTAATGCCATCATGAACTTGACTCAGATCTCTAGGTGGCGGTTTATTTGGCTTTGACATATCGAGTATGTCAGGGGTATTGGGCACAGAAGCGTACAAGAGATACTTTGGAAACCCTGTTTCGTACCGCCAAGGAGGAATCACCTGTGCTATGCCAGCAGGTTCCTTAGTTGGCGCCCTATCTTCTTCCTACATTGCCGATAGATATTCCAGGAGAGCTAGTATCCAGATTGCTTCTCTCTTTTGGATTGTTGGATCCATGTGAGTCTTTTCCCTGCCTGAAACCAAATTATGTCATGTTCATTGTTTTCAGTATACAATGTGCTTCGGTTGATATTGGCATGCTTGTCGTAGGCCGGGTCATTGCAGGTCTTTGTGTCGGTATCGCATCTTCAATCTGTCCAGTCTATCAAGCCGAGATCGCCCCAAAAGAGATTCGTGGTCGGGTCGTGTCTTTGCAGCAATGGGCCATTACTTGGGGTATTCTAATCCAGTATTTCATTCAATACGGTGCTGCTCAAGTTGGAGGAGGACCAAATAATCCAGTAAGAAATATACTTATATCTGCATAGTTCTAGCACTAATGAACATTCATTCAATAGACACAACCAACTTCCGCATTTCGCATCCCATGGGGTATCCAAATCATCCCAGCAGTCATCCTCTTCTTTGGGATGTGGTTTCTTCCTCGGTCTCCTCGATGGCTGGCCTCCAAAGACCGCTGGGAAGAAGCAATCCGAGTCATGGCAGATCTTCATGGTGGCGGAGATATCAATCATCCAAAGGTTCTTGCTGAATACCAGGAAATCGAGGAAGCTTTGCGTTTCGAACGCGAAGAAGCGATCAACAGCTATCGTCAACTTGTTGCTCCACGAATGTTTAAGCGTGTTGTCTTGGGCATGTCCATTCAAATGTGGTCACAATTGTGCGGTATGAACGTTATGATGTAAGTCTCCCTTCCCCACCACATGTTTGCCAATAAACTAACTTCACTATAGGTATTACGTTGTTTGTAAGTTTTACATCTCTAACCGGCTGCATACACTATTAACAAGATGGCAGATATCATGGAAGGCGCCAACATCGCTTCCCCTCTCCTCACTGCTTCTATCCAGTACATCCTTAATGTAGCACTCACCCTCCCCGCCATCGTCTACCTCGACCGCTTCGGCCGTCGCCCAGCCATGCTAATCGGTAAGTCCCTAGCCTTTCGAAATGTTCTCCCCCCTCCTCTTTTTGAGAGCCATGAGAAGTGAATGTCTCAAAAAATATCAGACCTTAAGGAGTACATGCCTCAAGCCCATTGAACATATCCTCTTCTTCCCACTATCTCCTAGTACAGTAAAACTAACTCCAAGACCCCAATTTCCAGGCTCCTTCCTCATGATGACCTTCCTCTTCATCGCGGGCGGTCTACAAGCCGGATACGGACAAGCTAACACAGCAGCCACCAAAAACAGCACCAACAGCGACGTGACCTGGATAGTCCTCAACAAACAACCTGTCTCCAAAGCCATCGTAGGAATGACCTACCTCTTCGTCTGCACCTTCGCCACAACCTGGGGACCCACCTCCTGGACCTACCCGGCAGAAATCTTCCCTTCAAAAATCCGCGCCAAAGCCGTCTCCTTAGCCACCGCTTCCAACTGGTTCTGGAATTGCGTCTTAGCCTTCGCTGTTCCACCGCTATTGACGAATATTAATTGGAAAATGTATATGATTTTCGCGACGTTTAATGGGTTGGCGTTTATCCATATATTTTTCACGGCGCCTGAGACGAAGGGGAAGACGCTGGAGGAGATGGATGAAGTGTTCGATAGTGGGGTTCCGGCTTGGAAGAGCGTGCCGAAGGGGAGTAGATTGGATCAATTGCAGAGGGATATTGAGGCTGGGAAGCTTAAGATTGCAGCGCCCGTTGGGGGTGGGGTGCCGAAGGAGAAGGGGGAGAAGACTGTGGTGAGGGAAGAGACTGTGGAGGGGAAGGAGGAGTAGCTTCCAATCTCTCTTTTTGATGCTGGGAAATGGGTGTTTCTTTTGGGTTTCTTGTATTGGGTTTTTGGGTGGGCGGTGGATATTTCTTTTTAATTGATATAATGATAAAAAAAAATATGAAAGAGGGCGGGACCCAATGAGATGGGCAATGGAATGGATGGATGGATGATGAATTTCGTAATTTTCAATCATGGTTTGGCTATGAGATGCTTTGGTAGCAATGAACAGATGCCTACATGGAGGGTTTTTTTTAGTTTTTTTCCCCCTTAGTGGTAACGAGTTGTTGAAGGTCCTATCTCGAATTATTTACCAATGGCTGGCGTCTATGGATAGCTTTTTATGCCTTCAAACTCTCTTCGGTTCACAGTCGATATTGTCTTGCTTAAGCGTGAGAAGGAGACGGAGAATCGGCTTTCAGCGATGTAAGAGTAGAGAAGAAGAGAGTGACAAGAGGAATCCAAGTCATGCGAACATAATCACGCACTTCTCAATTCTCAACATAACTTGACTACTAGATCGTTCAACAAGTTCAACCAAGATGACTCAAGAGATTCCTACCTACTCATAGACATGCAAGACTCCGCTCCATCAAACTGGAACTGCCCGTGCTAGGTTCGATTCGATACGGGCCGCTCCTTTGGCCCGATCGTAAGGTCGGGTGCCAAACTTTTGAGAAAGCCTAAGAAAAGTTTTGCTCAATCTGCATCTCACGATATATAGCTTCGGGGCTCGATTGGGTACCTGCAATCTGCCTTTGGGCGCTACGTCATATAGCGTTTGTTGGCACCAGGAGGATGCGACACAACGCTCCGTTGCGCTGCACGTAACCTCATGCTGGAAGAAATCGCCAAGGAAAGTACTGCAGCTGAATGGGAGTATATGGTAGGTGGGTGTTGAGGGCTGAGAGAGGATTTTGAGAGGAGTTTGAGAGGAGTTTGAGAGGAGTTTTTCATGGAGAGGAGGAGAGGAGCGTGCGAGTCTTCGATGAGAATGGAATGTAGGTAGCGAGGGGAGTTGATTGGTTGATTGTATCCGCCCAATGAGGAGCCTTTCCTCGACCCCCTTGTTTCTGGCTCGTCGTCATGAACCCAACTTAAAACTTAAAACCTGCTGAAGCTGAAGCCGTCCTCGAACCTGAACAAGCATAACCCACTCCGGTCCGGCTCAAGAAGGGAATCCCATCATCTGATTTCATCAAGGATAAAAAATATTCCCTCTCTCTCATTCAAGCCTCTCTATATTACTACGACGACAAATATCGCGCTTCTGCGCTCGAAACACCCTATCCTACTCTGCTTTGCGTGTGGCGGGGTATTTTTTATCTACGTATCGAGCAAGCGCCATACCAACAACTTCTAGCCTCAACATCCTTCACTCTAAAGCATCTTCCCTAGAAAAACATCATAATAAGCATTGGAATCTTCAAATCCTACGCCCACAAGATGGCATATCGAGACCAGGGCTACGGTCGCGGCCAGCGTTGGGATGCCGAACGACTGACCGTTGAACGCGACCGCAACCGTTTCGGCGAGCGAGACCGCTTCGATGAAAGAGACTCCCACTTCCTTCGCACACCTGGTGGCCGAGATATCGGTCGCGAACATTCAGTCGATCATGTGTACGAACGACGGGGTGCGAAGGTTCTCGAGGAGGATCGTTACGACGACAGATACTATGATGAAGGACCAAGGTTCTTGAGAAGAGAAGAACCAAGTCGAGGAACAATGGTAAATTTCAAGGAAAGGGAGAGAGAATATTACCGTGAGCCTTCTCCACCCAGAAGAGCTCCCGTCAGACCCGGACTCCATCGAAGACAGAGCTCGTTGGATACATTTGATCGGAGACCACTCACACGATATGTGGAGAGGGAGGAGCATGGCCCACCTTCTAGATACCGTCCTCCACCAGAGATGGACGTTACACCTTTGACTCCGGTGCCACTGCCAAGATCAAGAGGTCTGCCACCACCAAGGAGATACGTGGAGAGAGATTACGAAGAGATAGCAGTGGCTGAGCCTGATTACTATGGAGATGAGGATTTCAGGGGCTATCCAGAGAGGGTTAGGGAGAGGGAAATCATTAGACGAAGGAGAAGTCGAAGCAGAGAGAGCAAAGCAACTAGAAGTGTGAGAAGTGAGAGTGTCAGCTCTACTGACAGCAAGACAACGGCAGCATCTGTGCGGAGCGAATTTCCAAAAAAAGGAAAGACGAAAATGCCTGCCAGACTTGTGCACAAGAAAGCAATCATCGAATTGGGTTATCCATTCGAAGAAGAGGTGAGTGGCTTCTTTATTCTTTCGGATATATATATGTATACTAACAGCAAATCAGGAAGGTTTTATCACCATCCAAAAGGCTCTCGGTCCTGAAAATATCGACGAAGTTATCAAGTTGAGCGAGAAGTACAAAGTTGAAAAAGAAGGTGAGTCTTTTCTTTTCTTTTTCCCCTTAACCGTTTGCCCAGAAACTACCTCTAATACCTTACCCCTTAGTCGAAACTACCACCACTAAAACAAGTTATCTTGTTGCACCTGCTACTGAAATGACAGGAGGGCGTGGAGAAGGACCTGTTGTAGAAGAAAAAACACGCACCGAGACAATTGTCCACCAAGGACCTCCTCCACAACACTTCGCCCCACCTCCCCCACCACCGCCTCAATTCCATCCACCTCCACCTCCTGAGTTCCGTCATCATCCTCCACCACAGATCATCAATGCCGGGCCACCAGAACGCCGTGAGGTCATTGAGGAAACTAGGGTAGTGGAACGCTCTGTATCCCCAGGAAGAGGCCGTCATCGCGATGGACCCATCATTCTGGAAGGAAAACCTCGCAATGAAAGCGCGTTTGTTGGGCGACGCAGGAGTTTCGTTGAACGTTCTGACTCCATGGCTGTAGGACCTCTCGCAATGGTAGTGCCAGCTGAGCGTAGCCGAAGCAAAGACGAGCGATATCTACGTGCTGAGATCAAGGCGCTTGAAGCCGAGCGACGAGCAGAAAAGGAAATTCGAAGAGCAGACCGGTTCCGTCGTGGAGCCAGGCACAGCGATACCGAACTAGTAATCTACGATGACAGGAGAATGGAAGAATACGGCAGAGGCGAAATGACGGTTGTGAAGAAAGAGATTCTGCTCGAGGAGCCTGGTGGCGGCGTGAAAATCGTGAAGGATAAAAGAGGTAGGATGAGTCTTAGTGTGCCTAAGTATACATAAGCCTATGAAGGTTCCCCCGTCTCAGCGAGGTGGGTTACTGAAATAGGCTTTGATTAAATGATTGCTAACAATTCGACGTTTTAGGTCCGCCGCCCGGGTTGGTCAGAGCTATGCTGGCTACTTTGACTTAAGTCTATTGTAATATACATCCGATCTACGCTCTCTTTCGTTCAGAGGTCTTTGGTTGGTGATTTGGCATAGGTAGCACGAGAGCAGGATCGGCGTTAGTCTAGATGCTTGGTATATGACTATCATCTGGGAAATAGCAACAGACAATTATCTCTTTTCATTTCGGCATGGTAATTAGATAGTCTGGAAGGGGACATTTTTGACGTGGCTCATTTTCGATTCGCCGGAGGAACATGTTTTTGATACTTTTTTTTTTATTTCGTGAAAGGTTAGGAAGGAGAAGATGTGGTTGGTGTTGGTATACATTTCATTTGACACCACGTCGACAAATCTCTTTGCTGAAAACTAATCTTCCTCAATTGCATGTGAGAGTTCGTAAGTTATAAGAGGCCATGAGAGTAAAAAAGCAAAAGCCAATGAGTATGCAGTTGCAAAGATGACGGAAGAAATCATAGGTTTAATAAGCCTCTACAAACCAGGCTAAATGGTGCCAAATTAGTGGAATTGGTCGAATGGCATACACGATCGCGGACAGATGTTTTCCTCAACCGAAAAGAAAGAACCCATCCATCTTTACCTCTTTAACTTCTCATGCGATCCGTCTCATTCGCCTCCCTACTGCCCGCTCATCCGGAAAAGAACAAAGGTTCCTTTCCTTAATTGAGGCCATAACCGGCATCATTTCTCTCCAACACCATACAAACAGCCGACGTACAAACCATTTATGTTGTTGTACTGGCTAAAAGCTTTTCTCATGTCTAGAGCGGACGGATAATAAGGATTCCCCGCGCAGAACAGTCAAGGAGTGACTTCTATTTTCGTAGAGGGCATGTTCGGAGGACTATCTTCCGTCGTAGGAGAGGGGAGGGGTCTTAATATTATGAGGGGAAGAGTGGGCGATGATGGTGCGGTGCCTTGCATTCAAGTGAGATGGCATGCGAGGTAATATATCTGTCTAGGCTGGAATAGGCCGGAATGAGGAGGTCTTTCAATGATGAGATCAAGTGATTTCTTTGGATAGTGAGAGAGCTAAGCTCCGTACGTATATACATATATCCTAAAACTCGTCTGCCCTTTTCCTATTTGAAAAGTCTGCTTGGTTATTTTCTAGTTCTTTCACTCCTCTTCAAGTGAGATAGATATACTTCCTCCCGCCTCTTCGATATGGGTTTAAATATACTCCTGTCTTTCGTGGCAGTCTTAGGATTGGCAGGCCTGGTGAAAACATCAGATACAATTAAATGGGGAAATAAATCCCAGTGTCAATCGACATCCAATTGGCCTGGCTGGGCAGGAATCAAACATGCTTTCGTTTTGTTCGTCTCTTCTCACTCTTCCATCCCACATCCGAGCATCAAAAATCCGAGCTCGAGCAATAACAATCCAAATACTAACACGTCCCCCCCGTTCAAAGCGGAGACTCCTACACAACCACAGGATTCAACTACACCCTCACCCAACCCACCCCAACAAACCCCCTCGGAAACCCCACCTACCCAGGGTATACAGCCTCCAACGGACCCAACTGGGTAGACGTTCTCACGACCAAATACAACGCCTCTCTCATTTTAACATACAATCTAGCCTACGGCGGGGCAACCCTATCATCCTCACTTGTAGCACCTTACCTCCCTACCGTATCCAGCATCAGCGAGCAAATCCTCACTGAATTCATCCCTACCTATGCCTGGCCACTCTCTGCATCTCTTCCCACCCCACCCTGGAATTCCAATGACACGTTATTCCTCCTGTTCGACGGCATCAACGACGTAGGAGATACTTATGGACGTGGCTCCCCCACCACAGGCACCCTAAATAACGTCATCTTCGCGGTTTATACGGGTCTAATCGACTCTTTATACCTAATCGGAGCAAGGAATTTCGCTTTCCTAAATGTGCCGCCGGTGGATAGAAGTCCATTGACAAGCGCACAGGGAACAGCGGCTCAAGCTTTACAGAAAGCTGATATTGCAGATTGGAATGAACGGGTTGTGGATATGGCGCAAGGATTGAAGAGAGGGAGGACGGATACGAATGTTTGGGTTGTGGATGCGAATGGGTTGTTTACGGAGGTGTTGGATGATCCGGGGAGTTTTGTGCAGACGGAGGGGTATGTGAATTTGACGGACTATTGTGTGGCTTATGAGAAGTATGTCTTTTCATTCCCTTTTACCTCTTTCGTTTCTTTTCTCTTATCTGTTCCTCTTTTTTTTTTCTCCCGCTTTTTCTTCCCTCCCTATATTTTTCCTCCACTTTCTGCATTTCTTTTTAGACCTAAACAAAAGAAGAGTGTGATGATGATGGGAGTGCTAACCAAAAATAGCGGTACACCAGAAGAAAACACATATATCGCCTCGTGCGGCGTTCCAGTGAACGAATATTTCTGGTTGAACAGTTTACATCCCACCTATCCGATGCAGGATGTTCTTGGACAGGGGGTGGTGCAGCAGTTGGAGGCTGGGCCGAATATTTGTTAATGAGGAAGACGATGTTTGGAGATGGGGGAAATGGGGGGATGGAGCGTTACTTAGATAGGTACTGTATATAATGATGAAGTACATATTGATTTTTTATTTTATGGAAAGAATTAAATAGTGAACAAAGTAAGTGAGGTGAGTTAAATGGGAGTATATACGAGGTGACATATATGGTAACTAGATGGATGAGATAAATAACCGAACACCCCCCCCCTATTCCAGTCCCAAAGAAACCCCAAAAAAAGACCCAAATTTTTTTTTCCTAATTACCCTTCCTTTTGTCCTCCTCCTATTCATATTTACTCAGCACAACACATCCCCTCACTCGCCCCGCTCCCACCAACTAATTTACTCTCCCTATCTGTTCTATCCCAAACCCCCTTCCCATTCCCCTCTTTCTGTGCAGCAACCATACTAGGCGTACTACAATAACTGGGCGGAACATCTAATGCCGGATTCCTCACAAAGAAATTCCTCGGTCTCAAAAGCAACGTCATCGGTTCCGCAGGCATGACGGGGAAATCTTCCGGCGCTGGGAAATGTGTTATCCCAAAGGTATGCCAGAGTACGATATCCGTGTTGTCGATGGATGTGGATCCGTTGGATATCCATTCTGGAATTCCGCGGGAGGGTTCCCCTGAGGTTTGGGGAACGTGTCGGCCTGCAGGGAGAATTTGGGAGTCGTCGTCTAGAAGAGACGTATGTTAGTGAGAGTTTCTAGTTGGGGAGGAAAGGGAATTTACATTTTGTAACATGAACAGCATGTCTCGCAAAGCCCGCTCTCTTCCAAACCAAACTTCCCTCTTTAGGAAGCAATCTCGGCACCTCCCTACTAACCAACTTATAACTAACCGGTTTACCAGAATACGGATTCAATTTATTAGTATTCGCCATATCCCACGTCCTACTCGTCACACCGTCATAATCCGAGATAGCTTCCGCTACCGTACTATACTTCGTTTTCTTTGCAAAAAAAGCATTTCCGTAGGGGTTTTCGGCTGAGCCGACTTCGCCTGCTCCTTGCATGGCGTCGACTTGGAAAACGGTGTTGTTGGGTCCGTCGATATTGGGATCGATTCGTAAGCAGAAGAGATGTTGATGGTTATGTGCATTGACTCCGGGATAGACTTCTGTTCCCCAGCCTTTGGTGTCTTCTCCGGGGTTCATGGCATATGTGTTTAAGATGCCTGTCAACTTGATTTCTAGTTGCACTGTGCCGTCTTGATGAAAGATCCAATAAACACAATATTCATAATTGGCCGCGGTGAAGATATGTGAAATGATAAGTTTTCGTCCGCGGGTGACGATCACGGAATCATCACGAAAATCAGTGTGTTTGAAGAGGATCCCGGCGTCTTCTTCATGGATACAAATGGCGTTTTTGATAGTGGTGCTTTCTCCAGCTCGGTTCACGAAGGCGGCGTCCATGTAGTGGATTGCTCCTTTACAATCACAGCCCAGAGATAGAGAATTGGTCATGTAACCTCCTCCGTATTCGCCGAGATCGAAAGCATGCTTTCTCTGATGCGGATGTTCGGGATTGCCGTACGGAACAACCATTTCTGCAAGTGATAAGCGGTAGAAGATGGGACGAACGGTGCCTTGATCGTTGTAAGTGATGTTGTTCAAGACGATTCCTTCTTTGTAGTTGAATCCAACATGAACTTTCCAGTTTTGCCAGTCAATGACTCGGCCTTCCACTTTGAATGACACGCCTGAGGGCTGAGTGATGTTGATGGGAGTGATGTCTTTTCGGTAGCCTCCCTCTTTCTCGATACTCGCGGGGTGGTAGTTGTTGGGTTTTGCTTTGCTAAGTGGTCTTCGAACCTCCGGAACGTCGATGTGGATGATCTCTTGGGTGTCGGCGTTGAATATGGGACAGAAATCGAGGGGAAAAGAATATTGACTGTCATCAACATGTGGTCTGTAGTACATGAGAGCTTGTTGAAGACGAACATTGCTTCCAAATCTATGATCGTAGCCAATTGTCCATGCTGTTCATTTATTAGCGAGCTATGGGTCAAAAAAGTGAGGGGAGGATAACTTGCGGTCACAATAGACTTTGTGCATATCTTCTGCTGGAATCCCGCTGATAACACATTGCTCAATAACTTTGGGATCTTTCCTCACGACATGTTCCACAATCTGTAAGTCCTCCATAGTTATCTACTCCTTATTAGTGACTTTTCTCCCTTCCACATCTCCGGAGAAGAAAAACTCACCAACGGCTGCACCCCCTCCACAACATTCCACTCCACTACCTTCTTATCCTTCAAATCCACTAGTCCATCAAACACCTTCCCACCAGGAGCAAGAGCTACAATATCAGCCACTCTCCTCGGTCTCTCAATGTTCTCTGGATCTTCAAGCCATTTTAACATCTCTGCTTTACGGGGTTCCAGAAGAGTAACCGCATTGTAATATAGTTTGCCATGCGCTGCTCGGATTATAGAGACAGCGGTTTCGATTTCAGCGTTTGAGAGGGGATCGAATGGATAAGGAGGGGCGGAAGTGCCAGAGATGTGGGAGGCGACAGATTTTAATCTGTCGAAAGCAGCCATGGTGTGGTTCAATGAGATTATCAATTAGGGAAATAAAGATACAATGAAAGGGGAACTTCAAATGTAGCTTTGTTTTTCTCAACAAATTTGCAGATTGGAAGAGGGTATTGGAAGAGGAGGATATGCACATATATAAAGAAACCCCAATCGTCTGATAACTAATTAGACTCGGGATTTGGTGTATCAATCGGGTCAAAGAACTAGCGCACGCAGTCCAGGTGCCTAATACCCTAACCTTAACATTTAGGTAATGAGAGGACTCTCTCTATTCGCACACGAACAGACAACAGGCGAGCTTCTCCATTGCAATCGGATAGCTATCATTCGTCGTATGGGAGCTTTCGATAAGGAGGGACCGTGGAAATCCCATCGCCGCCATCGGGACTTGATAAGAAAATCTTCGGGTTCGTTGCCCGTTTGTGGTTTAGGGTCTTGAGGTGGGGTTGAAGATTCCAGAGCGGGGTTGAGAGATGGACGGATCCCATTTGTGGTATATTATTCCTGTCATGCGAGAGAGGACAGTATTGGACTCTTGGGATAGGGAAGTAATAGATGCTACAAATGGAAGGTACAGAAGTCTTGAAGTCTTGAAGACTTGAAGGCTTGAAGGCTTGAAGGCTTGAAGGCTTGAGAGGGTGTTATCACGTGGTGAGAACCGACCCCGTCCTAAGAATGAGATTAAAAAGAATTACTCATAATTGAAGTGTGCTTTAGGGGAGAGGTAGTTTGGTAAAAGGAGAATGTCTTAGGAGGAGAGTTATTAAGAGCAGAGTAACTCACGGCAGGAGAGTGCTTTAGAGAATGAGCTATTATTAGGTTATAGGGAAGGAGCGCGAGTAGATCGCTCCCTCCTGCTCAGAAGATGTGATTATATACGAGATTTACTGTGGTAGGAAGAGACATTCAGAGGAGAGTAATTGTGGGACGATGAGTTGTTCAGGGCAGCATTGAGATTTCGTACTATGCTACCATCTAAAGTACAACCCATTTATTCTCATCTTGCCATCCTTAGCACTGAAACCGTTCCTCTCATAGCAACCCTATGCCTTGCGGCTTCTCATTCCAAACGAAGTACGATTTCCTAACGCAGTTCCGCTATCATTAATAGCTTTCTTCATGCGATTCATAATACCCTCTGGCTCGTCACTCATCCTACCCTTGTATGGCAAGATGTCCGGATTCTTATGGCATCGTGCGAAGTTTTGTCGGAATGCCCACAAACTATCCTTAGCCTCCTTAGTCATGCAGCAGCTTTCCAAGTGCTCAAAGATGGTGTTGATGCGAATAGTTTCGTCGACGGGAGTAAAGCTGGTTTTCGGTTCCTTCGAAGCAGAAGACTTCCATTTGGGCTTATCAGATGCGGTGATGGATTGAGACAAGTTGGCAGTGCTACGAATATACTCTTGGAATCTTTCAGGGTCTTGCTCGCCGGACTTGAGGACTTGGTTATGCAATGTATCATTCATGCTGCTGAATCTTCCAATCCAATAACTTTCTTTCATAGCCCTGTGGACTTGATAGATCTCGGGAATGGTTGATGTGGCAGGAGTGTCATCAAGTTTCGTGGTTGGCTCGGCCGTGAGAGCAGAGGCGGATGGGTGACTGTTCTCGCTGATGAAGTTAAGATTTCCCCGGGAGAATCCTCGAGTTAGAGTCGTGAGATTTGGGAAGGTTCTAAATCTGGCAACGGCCGCAGGAGGGTTTCTGGAAGAACCTGCGCCAGCAGGGGAGATTGCGCGAAGTAGACTATGTTTTTTTGGATCGACGTTCTGCGGATTGTTAGTAAAAGTATTGTAGAAAGATGATATAGAATACTAGCCTCTTTCTTAGCGTTGGAACTGGGTAGTTCGCTAGCAATTCGATCAGAAGCTCCCTTTATCTTGTGAGCGAACTTCGGCGTGGGCAATCTAGACGGTGCTTTAAAAGCAGGAAGCCATTGCCGGCGCGATGCTTGTAGCTCACTCTTAGATTCGGGCATCTCCATATTCTCGTTGGGCGTATTGTCTGTTGCGCTGAAACTAGAGGGGAGCTGTTCGTGCATACTATCGATAGCAGTAGTTGATGCAGGTGGGCGAACCATAGCTTGGGTGAAAGAATTCGAAGTTGATTCCAAGTCATCTGAAACCTTCGTGCATTCGACTGGAACCTCTTCACTAGCAGCCTCGAATTCATCTGCTGAATCGCTGTGACAAGATTCAGCAAGACTAGCGGCAATTGGAGAGCGCTGGAAGAGACCGATCAATTCAAAGCGACCTTCGATGGTACCGCCACATTGTTGCAGTCGCTGTTCTCGTGTCAATCTTGGCGTAACAGGAGGTGCTGCTGCCATGTTGCAGATGGGGCAAGTGTGGAGGGGGTTGTTGTTTTTGGAAGTGGAAAAAAAAGTGGAAAGAAGGATCAAGAGGTTTTATAGAACACTCCAGCGCTCGAATCGTCGGGGAAACCTTTAGTCGGGACTGGTTCGGAAATGGTAGGCACGTCGACGTAACCGTAGTGATCTGGGAAAGAGTGACCGGTATTGTGAAGGAGGTTTTACCCCTGAATCCATTCGCTAAGGAGATGATGGTGACTGAGCGATGGACAATGATAATGTTGTCTGAAGGGGTTACATGGTGAGGATACAAGTAGAGTTATCCATCTATACATTCAAACATGGCAGAGATTTACAAGTGGACAATGAGAACCCTAGCTTATGAGACTATGAGATGAGATATAAGTACCGTGAAATCTAGAGTTACTCATATATATACTAGCTAAGACGATGACAGTTTCCATATGAACAACGAGCATCTCGTCTTGTGGAACTACTGGACAAGGACTGAAGCACCCAGAACACTAGAGTACCTGTCTATACAATCAAGAACGACGAAGGTTTATCTACGGACAAGGAGAATGTTGTCTTGTAAAATCATGGGACTAGGACTAAAGCACCTGGAAAATCAGAGTTATCTATTTAAACAATCAAAATTAACGAAAATCAGGGAATGGACAACCAAAATTCCTTAGATGAGATAAATGCATAAAGCAGCTAGAAACCTAGAGTCATTCATCTAAAAAATCGAAAAATAGACAAATATGGCATGGATAATAAGCATCTTGTCTGAAGGGACTACAAAATAAAGACATAAGACCCCAAGAGACTAAATTGAGAATTAGGACATAGACAATGAGTATTCGTCCTTAAGGGATCACTAGGTGAAATCCTAAGCATTTAGAGAATGATGTTGAAGGAACGACTCGTACCGTAAATGTATGTACATCTTAATATCATTTAAAGAACTACGAGATGAATGCTTAATCGTCCATGGAATCAGAGTGATCTATACAGTTGTTGGAGATTAGGAAAGCAGGATATCATGGGAAAGAAGGATGAACGGAATGGATGGAGATATTGATGGTATAATAGTTTACAATGAATAGGGTCTTGTTATCATCTTGAAGTAATGAGATATGAGCACTCTAACAGGTGATTAACTCATACATACAGTCACGAATTTGTAAAACCCCCCTTGTAGAATGCTTATAAAAGAGGCAAGCTATATGAATACACCAAAATTAACTTATGAAGGAAGAAGGGTGCATATATATTCCATTGATAAAAGAATGCATCTTCTTAAGGGGCAGTGGAATGAGCACTTAACCATTCAATGAACAAGATTAATTTGTGCAGATTGTGAAGATTGTGAAGACCTAGACCATTTAGATATCAATTTCATCCCTCAAGGAGAGCGGTGAGCAACAAGATATATGCATGAACAGTGTTTGACCGTTGTCTCATACTTGCTAGAGATTATTACTTAGGAAATCCAGAGAAACCGGTTTAAGTATCGCCTTATTGTCGTCGCTGAAGATAAATACTTCATCACTCCTATAGACAAGAATAAGTTATATACAATAGTAGTTAAAAAAAGGGGATACTGGTAACTGTGTACATGTCCATTTCCCTCTTAAGAAGATGAACAATAAAATCTTTCCATGAACAATGAACGGAGATTAGGTGTCATCCTGTACATATTCAGAATTTGCTCATTTGCTATTGTATGAAAACTGTCAATGATGTGGGACTGCTAGCTTAAGGCTTATTTACTGGTATTAGCTTGGCTTGAGCTTTGATACGACCTTAGCTTTATTGTTATTTAATGGCTATGGGATAAGCTAAAGATGGCAACTCAGGGGAGAGGCATTTAGAGATAATGTCAGATTAATTTAATTCAAGGGAAGTTGCAATTACTCAAGACTCAAGAGCAAACATATAGGGTTCATCTCCTGTTCTAGATGTGATATCAAGAGGTACTAGTGTAAATTCTAACTACTTGGCTTCAGAGGACTACTAGATAAATATGTAATCACCTAAATCATAGGGATTCAAGACTACAGCCCACGATGAAGAGTTTGGAGGAGCGGTAGGAAAGAATTGATTAAGAAAGAGTGATTGATGCCTATGTGAAGAAGGATTGTTATGCATGAAGTTAGAATTACTTAAGTCAATAACAATCATTCACAATCCGGTTCATTTGCATCATGTATCATTTTAAGACATTTAAGACCAAAATTTCATGCAGAATTCTATGCTTGTATGCTAACTTGACACCTGGAACACTTTGCATCCATTTGATATCTTGGTGTAATGCCTAACCCAACTATGCATCTAATTACCTCCTATACAGCCATAAGTTAGCAAACTATAACACAGCATGTTTAGGATATTCATTTCCCTTACATTCCTTATTCCACCCCTCAATCTGAAATTCAAACTTCATATCCCCCTTTCCCCTCTCTATAGGCCTTCCCTCATCATCATAAAGAGACCTCTCCGTGAATGTAACATGCCCCTCCCAATCCACCAGAATAATCGTTTGTCTTTGCGTGCCATAAATCCCCGAAGTACCATTACATGTTTCCGAGTCCGGAGTTTCTTCTTGTTTTAATTCAACTTCCGAATCTCCTCTGTTTGTTATTGGGAGCTGAGAAGGGGAAGCAGCAGTAGCTACAGTATCCGCTCTCGATATCTTTTTCGGTGGATTCGTATGTCCTATCATCGGCACAAAAATCGAATTCCTCAATTGGAAAATATAACCCTCGAACTCTTGATCTTCTCCTTGTTTAGGAAGTGTATCTGTATCCAAAATCCCAAATAATTTGTTGACTAATTCCTCTTCTGATATTTTCGTTTCAACAGCTTCCGAGACGACTTCGAGGACTTTCTCTTTACCCATGATAACTTTGGGCCAGGCTATAGGATCATCGTAGGAAGTATTGCTTAAGCCGTAGACTTCTCCGCGTTTTGCCCCTATCCAAGGTACATCGTCCGGCGTACCAGCTCGATTCGAAATGATAGCCAACGGTTCCAACTGTCGTTCCTTCGTCTTTTGTCTCCTCAACTTCCCACAAACCAGCGAGAAACCACCAACACCCTTCACGCCCTCGCCCTCCAACAACCGATGAACAAACTGTTCCGTCCTCTCATCATCCGGACTCGTCAACCACGCCGTTACCATTCCCCCACGACTCCTCGTCCCTTGCACCGGATGGGCTTTATCATGAGTGTCTGTTTCTCGAAAGTTGGTTAAGACGGCGAAGTTCCCAGTTTTGGTGACGCCGAGCCAGGTGCCATGCTCGGCGCGCTGGAGATCTCGTGCAGAGAGGATGGATTGGTGATGTGAAGTCCACCAGTGTGGACGGCTAGTGGGACGGAGAATGAATTCGTCGCGGTTGTCGAGGAGGATGAGGGCGTAGGAGGGGTGGGCGGTAGTTGCTAGAACGATACACATGTTTGTGATGGTTGCTTGTTTGTTTGGTGGAGATAGGAATGTTTAGATGTGAAGAAACTTTAACCTACCAGAGGGCAGCAAGTATTTAAACAGGACTATGGACAGATCTAGATCGATGGTTCATTCCCTGCGTCTGCCATGTGCCATGATGCCTGTGAGCGGCACAGCCCAAAGCCTCGGTCAAGTAGCAAACGGGGAAGTGGAGAGGCTAGGGGCGTGAAGCCATTTCCGGAGGCAAGCAGGTACGATTTAGTCGTCTTATGTGTCCTATTACTCGAAGTCAGATCTCTTTGTCTCTTGAAATTTGAGTCAATATAAGTAATATAAATATAAAGAACAGGCAGAAGTTGTAGTCCTAAAAGGAGGAGCATCACTCGTCAAAAGAGGCAGGTGATAAAACCTCAAGCGATAAGAAATACAACGACGGGTACAAAGCAATCAACTCCGCCAACTTCCCCAACTTTAACCTCCTGAACCCTGGATTAAGCCTTCTTCTCCTCGTCAGCATCTCTCATCACGACCTTCGCTATTCGCAAAGCCAATATCCTGCTTTTCACAGATTGCATATACCACCTTTAAAAGAAACTTCCAACAAGGTTAACAAATGCGATCATGTTCGATACATTCGCAAAGCTCTTATCGTAAGCTTACCCCGCCATCGTGGAACAAACAGAAGAAACAAAGGACTATCAGAGCAAATGCTAATAAATACAATATCCAGCTCCATTCCTACATTCGTCTTTCCTGTCTTTGCTTCATATAAAGCTCTGAAAACTGCCGATCCCGCTCTCTTAAAACCATGGCTCATGTATTGGGTTGTGCTTGCCATCGCATTGCTGTTTGAGTCATGGACTGGATTTATCCTCGTTTGGTACGCATATTCCCTTCCATCCATCCTATCTGCAAAGGAAGATGATGTTCCATACTTACGAGATTCATTTTCAGGATCCCCTTCTATGCTTGGATCCGACTTGGTTTCCTTCTCTACCTCATCCTACCCCAATTCCAAGGAGCCCGAGTCCTCTACCAAGAACACGTCCATCCCTTCCTCCACAAGAATGAGCTCGCCATCGACGACTTCATATCATCTGCGCATGACCGCGCAAAAGCTGCGGGAATCACCTACCTCAAACAGGGCATCGAATTAATCAAACAATATCTCCTGGGCATGCCACCAAAAGAGCCAACACCCCCGACGACTCCTTCAAATCTCAGCTATACACAAAGCCTTATTGCGCGATTTAATCTGCCATCTGCGAGACCTACATTCCCTTCAAATCCTATCCTAGGAGCGACAAGCACAGCAACTGAATTCTATAGTCTACTTGCTTCAGCTGTGTCTGCGGCCACGGGCTCAAATGCCGCAAGCGGGGCTGAAGCACAAGACCTCTCGAATTCAGGAACTTTAATTCCACCAACAGTTCTGGGTCTAGAACGCAAAGCCTTCATCGCCGCCCAACGCGAGCGTCTCTCCATCCTGCTCTCCGCTCTCGACAAAGAAGACCAAAACCTCCAGTCGAGCGAAGGCACCTTTCGATCCTCCGCTCCAAGAAATGTTCCCAGTATGTTCCTCGATGGGAACCAGGGAAGTGAAGAAGATCTTACAAGGCCGAAAACTGCAATGAGTGGATTGAGTACCAGGAAGAGTGAGGTGGATTTTGAGAAGATTGAGGCGGAGAGTGGGGCAGAGGATACTGCAGGGAGTGAGAAGAAGAGGGTGACGAGTAGTAGCTGGCTACCATGGGCTTGGGCTGCGAAGGATGAAGAGAAACCCGTTGATACGGTTATGACTGATACCGAGGATGATAAAGGGAAGAGTTCAGGGATTGATGCCTAATTTGCTCCTTAGAAAAAACACTTCAAAGTACTTTTGGTGATGACTTGGCATCGTTCTTGGAAGGAGATGGTAAGTGGTTGACGTTTCTGGGAATTTTGTATTGGCAAGGATATCTTACTGTCATTTCATTTATGGGACTATGGGGGACTGAGTTGGGGCGCTGGAAATAGATACAACAGGTATGAATAAAGGTATCACAGTCATTTGCAGCTCAGTAGGTGAAATTCAATTCAACGCTTTGAAATTCTTCCTATTATTTGCAGCAACATTCTTGTTCTCTCTTTCCAAAACGCACACATCATCAGCATGGATAACGAAAATTACTTACTGGAGAGGTTGCAAGCTTCTCAGTAAAAATTTTAACATCCGCTGTGCGAATGAGATCGATGTATCTCAGCCTGAAACCGTGTCTTGAACACAAATCTCATCTCATTCCAAATTCTGTACCCGTACCTATCAGTACAACACTGCATTTGATCCAAGGAGGTACGAGTCATAGACTCCTTAGCTGTGGAGACACGTATCTAGGATCGCACGCTGCGATTTAATATCTTCTTATCTTTATACCATCCCATCTTATGTTTTTTTCCCCAAAGCCTTGTTATTTTCAGGACTTTAATACCTAAGAAAAGCGTTCGTCGGCATGAAGTTATCATTCGCTTGTTTACTCGTCTCCAGCTTTCGAATAGTGCTTTCTTTCGTGGTTACTACTCTCCCCGTGCTCTCAAATCTAAATCCAAATCCTGATAATCTGGGGATTCAGGTTCCCTTCGTGTGTCTTTATCTTATCCTTCCTTCTTGAATGAGTGGAAATGAGAAGAATGGAGGGGAGTACTGATGTGGGGGGTTTCTTAGGAGTCACAATCGAAAGGCCCGTGGGGATTCCTGTCTTCCTCCTCCCTGTCGTCTGATTCCGCATCCCAGGAAGAAGCAGATGGTAGTGGTGGGAAGGAGGAAGATGGGGATTTATGTAAAGGCACTTACCGTACCTCTCCCTCTCATTTCCCCTCCTCCTCGCCTCTTATGTCCCTTCTTCTCTTACTCCTGTTCTTCCCTTCTTATCCTAGACTCTAAAGATCTAAATGAACTGATGAGAAGTGATATGTAACAGGATTCTGTAACTACCATTCCCCCTGCTGTGGAGAAGGATATGAGAGGTTTTGTAGGGCGGTGGGGACTTCGGGGGAGGGGGTTTGCTTGCTTCCTGGTGATGGGGATGAGGAGGGAGAGGTATTCGGGAGGTTGTTGAGGATGGGGATGGTGGTTAAGAAGGAGAGAGAGGGGGATGTTGGGGTGATGGGAAAGGGGAAGGGAAAGAAGGGAGATGGAGATGGAGATGGAGATGAAGATGATAGTAGTGAGTGGGAGGATATTAACTGGATGATGAGGAGTAGTGCTAAGGCTGGTTGAATCTTTGAGTTGTTGTTAAAGAATGAGATGGTTTATTTCCAGTACTGGGCTAAAAGAAAAGGACTACAGGAACCATGTACTAACGCTCGAGAACAAAATCTCAGCAATCTTGGTTTATCAAAGGATTAAAAGTTTCATCGCATCATCACCTACTATATTGCTCTGCAACCAACCCACTGTATTTGGGAGGTAAAGATTTCAAATCGCAAGACCTCCCATTGGAAATTAATATCGTCGTTAATCCAAGGAAGCTACAAAGCGGAATCAATGCTTTGAGAAAACAAGTCATCTCAGAGTCTAACTTGGTTCCAAACAGAAAATATCAATACGACCTGCAATCTCTACTACTCCAAGAAAATTAAGCATATCTTCTCAGGCTCTATATTCAGATCCCTCGATTCTCTCCGAATTTCACCTCATCTGACCCATCCCGCAGAAATAATTGATATTCCGTTCCGAGGCGAGTAACAAGTTATGTATCTTACCTCTATAAATAATCCAGTTTCCAACCTACCTTACCTTACCTTATGTTTCAGCGAGTCACACCCCTCGTTTCAAACCGAACATGGCACGACGTCTCATAAAGCTAAAGAGGAAGGATGGCTTTTTATAGATTTATAGATTTATTGATTTATTGATTTTTATTCTTACTTTTCAAACTTAGATCACTTTCTTGGGTTGGGGTGGAGCGTTCCTCTTTCAAGAATTGTCTTCCCTATTTCTCTTGTGGCGTTTGTGTGTTCTCATATATTTGTTCATTCCATCACTCATCCTCCTAGAAAATAGCCCCCAACCCAGCATATCGAATCCTACGACCCATCAGATCAGATCCCTAACTGCTATCGTTCCATCCACTGTCTGTACAACATATGTATTAGCCCTTATCTCCGATCAAGGCAAAATCCTTCTCGTCTCGGAGGTCCCTCGTTCTTCCTTCTTCTTCCTCCTCGTTCTTCTTTGTCTTAACGACGGGTATACACATCTTACATGTTTTCTTGTTCCCCTGCCGCTCGTGACAAGACGGTTGGTGAAAATCGTCATCTGCGTACTTCGTACTTCGGTAGCATTTCCTGATCAGAATACGAGTTGTGGGTTTTGAGCAATAATCCTTCTGAGAGATTTAAGTTGAGCAATATGGCATGGGCTTTAAATCAACTGTGTATCTTCAAGGAAGCTCTTCTCGCTTATATATATATCCTCCACGAAAAAAAAAAAATCTTCCCTTTCCCTTCTTCTCCTGCGTGAGTAGATGCAAACTAATTCCTTCTCTTCCATACACGCCCTAATATTTCCTAGCCATCCACGTAGTCAAAACAATTCCTCCCTTCCTCAGATCGTCCTCTCTAAAGCAACCTAATTTATCCCAAATCCCTCGAGGCTCTTGCCATGTAATCTCCCCCCTAATCTCAGTCCCAACTCGCACCTGATTTTTAGCCGGGGAGAAAAGTCAGGAACTGTTCCTCCCGAGGGAAATATTGTTGATGGCCGAGTGTAGGAGGAGGCATCATTTTGTTGGATGGTAATCTTACAAGTGGTTATTGGAAGGATTCGTCGCCGAGGTAGGAGTCTAACTGCGTTGAACAAAACAAGGCAAAACAAAACAAAACAAAACACATTCGTAGCGAGTGGATAAAGAAAATAGTGCTGTGTTTTCTAATCGTGTATTGATGAATAGCAAATACTCCGAGAGATCTAGGGGATCTAAGAAATGCTGCTAAAAAGAAAATTAAGATTGAACTTGGGTAGCTAGATGCGAAAAGATTAAAGCACAAGAGAAATCGAAGCCTACCTAAAGAAATACAAGTTATTAGTCCAAAAGATACACGATGAAAATTCTCAACGTCATAGTCAATTAATTAAAGGGTGATATGAACATAGAAGCATCACTTCTAATCCCGTTAAAAAGAACTCCTTTCTGATGCATATGCCTCTTTTCCATCCATCCCCTTTTCTCCAATCTCCCCTCAATGCAAAGACACTAAAAATATGCTTGGGTATAACTCCTTCATTTCTAAAAATTTACACTGAACATATTCGTTCCCGCAGACTAGGATACCAGATTACATAACCAAGTAACCTAATCCCAATCCCAAAGCCATGACACCAATATCAATCATGCCATATTCGTGTTTTGGCTTGAAGGTATTTCCGGAGCTTGCTGCAGTGTTTGAAAAACCAGCGCTACTCGTCGTGGTTGTTCCTGTGCTGCTGGTTGATCCTGTAGTGGTGGCTGCCGCAGTGGTAAGGGTTGAAGAGCTGGTACCCGTTCCGTTAGAGCTCTGGGTTGAGGTCTCAGTGGAAGAGGACCCAGATGAGGTAGCTGTGCTGCTGGACGAACTGCTACTAGTGTCGCTGCTGGAGCTGCCAGTACTGTTGTTGCATGTACCAGATTGAGTGATGGATTGGTAGGAACCGGAGTTATCGCTGTAAGTGTACTCGCAGCCAGTGCCGTAGTTCTCGATGTCCACCCATTGAACATACATGGTATATGGTCCAGCGTCGATATCGATTGGTCCACCAGCCCATTGACAAGTTCCGTAGGTAGCAGTAGAACTTGGCTCGTTGTCAGAAGCGTTTGCGCAACCGACCCAGGATCCCATCTTGATTTTCATGGGGGTTTGAGGATAATTCTTGCCGCCGAGAGCGAGGGGGTCAGCGTAAGGAAGAGTGCGAACGTTATTTCCATCGATCAACCATTGGATTGATTCCGAGGTCCAGATAATGGTGTAGTTGTGGAAAGAAGTAATGGGGTCTGCACCAACGGAATGGTAGAGAGCACGATCATAAGCAGTTGTGTTTCCCTTTCCGAAGAAGTTGCTCTCAACCCTGGCATCATCGGATCCCAGCCACTCCCAGTCAATCTCATCCAGATCGTCAGACTCGAGAATGAAGGAACTGACAGTTCCAGTTCCTGGACTTGATTGGACGGATGCGGAGACACGACCAAAGAAGATATAGTCTTTGGTGCTCATCGTGGGAGCATCGGCGACGGTGCTGATTGTGAATTCGATGCCCAAGTCCTTGTCATATGAGACGGTGGTTCCATCGGCAGCTTCCCAGTTCGAACTCGCACCCGCACGGAAGTCGGTGTATTGCGAGGCTCCAAGAGAGGTATCGGAAGGGCAGGCTATGCACAGTCAGTATGTTACGACGAACAACATGCAGAATACGGAAAACACGTACTCTTGTCTAGCGGGTTGCAGAGGGTGAATGTTTGCCCCGAGACTGATCGAAGGCCCGTCAAAAGGACGGCAGACGCGAGTATTGTCGACCGCATATTGTGCGAGTCTATGGAGTGTTCTATTGTAGGTAGAAGTATTACACGGCGCAGGAGGTACAGAAGTTGGGCAGAGTGGGTTGTTGTTGCTGCTGCGACGAAAGAGCGATATGATTAAAGAAAGGGAACGAAGGTGAGTGCTTATCGGCAAGATCAAATAGAGAGATAATCGGCGCCAGAAGAATGTGGAGTGCGAGGATGGATAAATAAATAGAGGACTGGGTCAGGAGACAGAAGTAAGAAGACGCGCACAGCACAGCCTTAAGCCTTCCCAAACAAAGCTTGTGTCAGATAGGGGGAGGGGGAAGGAGGGAGTGATTGCACTGCGAAGCACATTCCAGTCGATTGTTTTAAAGTGGATTATACAGTTCCTGTTCCTGATCCTGACAAGCGGACACGAGATGGGCTAGACGAAGGAATGCCGAACGGGGAGCGACGAGAGGGCAAGCGAGTACTTTCAATATGGGCGCATTGATTTGGGAATACAATGGATCGGTTCCCGCGTTGTCGACCATCAGGAGAACAGGAGAACAGGAGAATAGGAGAACAAGGAGAGGAGAGCAGGACAGTGAGACATGCAATTCCACGTCTCAGCCGTTCCAAGCGAATCCTTGGCAGCACATGATCGGCCCAGGCACATCATCCCTCTCATTGGCCCGCTCACTCCCTTCGTATTGCGGAGCTGCCGCTTGTTGTCATGACAGAGCCACAAGTTGCACTTCGTACTTCGTAAATAAGGAGAAGGTGGCAACGCAACCGGGTGCAACGTTATGGCTACACTTATGCAATCAGGTTACTACTACGAAGCCGGTAAGTAGGAAAGTAGAAGTAACCACCACTACCCAGAATATCATCCCACTGTCCAGCAGATGATCATCCATATTTTCTTTCTCGTGTTGCTTCTATTTACGCCATTTGGCAGTCTGTCAATTACGAGTTCGATCGGCCGCTCTCCTGCAAGACGGTCATAGCCCCTCCTCGTATCGTCTCCGCTACCATGCTCATCAACTAAAGCAACCTCCACAGCCAGCAGTGGGGTTGAGTTCTAAACAATTGATTAACCTGAGTACACGCCACCTCATTATCAAGGTCCTTCAATTCAGTCAGACGCTTGCTGATTACACCGCTGTCGGAATGTCACGATGGCTTCAATCCTAATACATTTCTTGTGCCGCAGCGGTGCAGCGACAATTTGGCGGCTCAACACCGGGAGGCTCTGGGCGTTTATGCAATTTCTTTTTCATTTTGCTTTTACTCTATCTGTTTTCTCATTCGTACGTGGGATCCGTGGAAGAAATTTGGGGTATGCATGTGACATCATTGGGACTCAAGGTCTTTGGGTTCATCAAACATCGTGAGCATTTCCCAATGGCAGACTCGACAATCACGATCTGAGTTTGATGGAAGAACACGTTCAGTCGAGTGGAATAGCACGAGAAAGATCACCATGTCGCGCCTAATTTCGATGCGGCACTCTTCTATTCTTCAAGAATGAAGTCTAACGTCATTGAGTGTCAATGCAATTCTCCTTGATGACGATAGAGCCAAAGTTTCAAATGCCAACGGTGACTTCATTGTCATCTTTATCTCCCGCTGGAGAGCCATGTGGCGGCTTTGAGCTATTTGGTCTATCAAAATTTTCAAAACATTCATCTCTGTCTCTATTTCAAACTTTCTATTTCAGTGAAAATCTGGTTTTTAAGCGTTC
This sequence comes from Chlorencoelia australis, assembly GCA_003988815.1. Lineage (NCBI taxonomy): Eukaryota > Fungi > Ascomycota > Leotiomycetes > Helotiales > Cenangiaceae > Chlorencoelia > Chlorencoelia australis. The sequence continues at coordinate 62,730 of QYAN01000025.1, forward strand.
ACAATATTCAACAAGTGTCAAGAAGTAAAGGCTTTTTAAATTTCACGCTCTCGTGAAAAAAAGTACAGACGTGAAATGTAAGGATGGGGGCCATGTTATCTATCCAGGGCCACGAGTACAGGTGGATCTTATAAGAAGTAGTCGACTCAAAGGATTCGCTATTATTCCCCCCCTCAACAAACGGTAAATTTTGCAGTTCCGTGCACCACTAAATTGAACGTTTGTTTAGGGGGGGGATAGTAGAGCAATTGTTAGGCTCCTGTGGTGGATAATCCCGCCTGCGCAAAGGTCTGGGTCAGTGTCTGGAAAAGATGTTGGTATGCTCATACAGAGACGCGCTCCTGAAATCGCATACTGTCTAAGTGGTTGTCTATTGTTCAAGGAAACAATGATTCCCTTCCTGAATAATTGGCAGCGCTATCGACAGCAATAAGGCCCCAGGCCAGTCGTTCATAAGCATTCTTGACAATGGTAACATGCTAAGAAAAATCATCGTGGGGTCTGCAAGCCACTGTGGAAATGAAACTTAGTTGCATTATTCTCTGCAGCGAATACAAGTCGTCCGAGTCTACATTGAAGAAAAAATTGCGGGGTGACATGTTATAATTAGCAAATACAATTTCCAAAAATCAAAATTGGAGGAAGACTGCGCCAAGTGGTTTCATTCGCTTATATTTACTCAGTTTTCCCTAGAATGCTCATTATTATCAATAATAATGTCATGGGGTTAACGCCCAAATTCCCTTTTATAGGGAGGAAATAGGCAGCCACTTTTCAGCCGCTCAATAATTTCTGGTGTGATAAGGGCTTTTGCGCTTTTGCGCTTTTGCGAAGCTGCCTTGTGTCCCGTCTTTCGCGCATGAGGTTATGATTTGCTAGAAAACGATGACAGGTTTCTGCATATGGTAGTCGAGTTATGCATCGCCGCAGGGATTAAGGCTGTAGGAAAAGTTTAATAAGGAGGCATATTCTATTCTACTCTGATATTTTCAAACTCTAGTTCCGAGCTACTTTTGACGCTAAGTGGATATAGAGCGTCTACCAAGGATTTAGAACATTTCGCAAAATGGAGAAGCCTTCACTAGAGCAAACCCGTTTCCTCGACCCCTTCGGCCGACCAACACCTCATAATCAGCTCTCGCCTTCAAAAGACTACTTCCTCAAACCAGGGAATGGCAAGATCCGCAAACTCACCGTCCAACAAGGCGACCCACAGTACTGTCTTCCAGACGAGCACAGCAAAAGCTGGTCTAAACCCCAACCGAAATTCAACATTGCTTGGCTTGATTGGCTTCGAGAATTGAAGTATAAACCGAGTATTTTGATATGGGCAGTTTATTTTGTGTTTTCCCCGCTCCCGGAATGGTTGGCTCCTACGAGTATTGATGATTCGGAACAAGGAAATACTCAAACGAAAGTAAACATTTCGAACACGGAAAGCTTGGAATGGAAGGAGAAGCCGAAGAAATGGATGTTTTGGAAGGATGAGAAAGTGAAGACGGGGTTTAATGTTGGGGCGAGATGGCTTGCTGTTTCGGTGATTATGATTATTCTTGTATATCCCCCTCTTTTATTCTCCCATTTCTTTGATTTTCAAGGGCTGATCTAGGTGTAGCTCCTTGATCCGCGATCGATACAAGGTCAAATTCGGAATAATGGTTTCTATGATCCGCTTCGATATAGAGACTGGGGATACCCTCGAGATGCGCGGAATACGCAAGAACAGGAATCTACAGAACGAGAAGCTACGGAAGAAGATGAACTGCTTAATGGCAGTGATCAGGAAAGCTCCGATCATCATACAGATGCCATCTTGGATCACTCTCAATACGTAGGCAACTCTCCTAAACATCAATCGGGTAAGAGCAACATTGTGAAGGAAAGAGAGATTGCTTTGAAACCTGGACGAAGAGATGAGTTTGCAGGTAGACATCTTCGACCTCGATATCTCTGCTTTCTTCACGATACTAATGAACTCGGTTTCGAGATTTGGACTCCTTCAGCTTGGCTGCAACATCATCCAGTAAAAACAAGCACTGCATATGTCTTCGTCTCTTATACTAGAGAACACTTTTATGTGGCGGCTAAAAAGAGCGATATGGATACTTGGACTCGACCAATTTTAACTTCGGATAGTGAAGAACGGAAGATATTTTATTCGGAGAAAGAGAAAGACAGATTGATGGAGCAGGCGAAAAAGGATAGGAAGCATCTCATTGATTTTGGGATTGCAGCTGCGAGAAAAGAAAATGTACCGGCTTTTTGGTTGGATTTTGAATGTGTGGATCCGTGGAATTTTGGGTCAGCTGTGGGGATTCATGATGATGAGGAAGTTGAGGTTGGGCGATATAGAGCGGCTGAGATTGAGGTACAGCAGCTCACGCATACTGAAACTCAGTTGCAAGGAAAGGTATGTTCATTATATCCTTTGCCAGATAGTGACTAATATCGGCTGCTTTTAGAATACGAGCAAAGAGAACAAAAGTAGTGACGACGTCTACAAGATCTGCGATGTAAGCAGAGCCTGCCATTCCATGATAATCGCCCTTGGTCCACCAAACGACAGTTCCATCTTCTATGACGAGAACAACCCTTTTACGAATCCCAGAACTTCCACCACCCTACCTCCAAACCATTTGCTCTCAGATGAAGAAGTCAAAACCCTCTGGCTCCAGCAGTGGGGCTCCCGTCTCTGGACCCTCCCCGAAATCCTCCTCTGTCCAGCTTCCACCACAATAACCATCACCTGTCTCTCCAGCAACCCCCCAAAGCCCTCCCAACTCTCGCGAAAACTCGTCTCTGAGAAAATCTTCAAGCGTAATTTCGCCATCCGCGCCTACGCCGACATCGAGCAATCCAAAAGAGTCGGCGCACTCATCGACCACTACGAAAACAGTGTTTCCCTTACACCCCTCGAACTCGTCACTACAGCACTCGAAAGTCTTCTTTCCCTTTCATACACGAAATTCCACTCTGCTGATAAACCTAACGGGCGAGAGTTCAAAGGAGGCGATATAGCCTACGCCCTCATGGGCCTCCTTCGCCGACGACCAGAAGTGAATTTCCGCGACGACGATTTCGAAGCCTTCGCGCGCCTCTCTCTCGCCAACGATTCGGACCAACTCCTCGAACGCCTCATCTGCTTACTCCCGAAAAGTCCATCTCAGGAATGGAGTTCCCTAGACGATGCCTGGGATAACAAATTATGGGACATCGACCCCCTTTGTCAAATTTCTGGCATCGTCGATAATTCGACCGTGATATTGGACGGAGCATTCGGCGCGACGATTCGCTGGAAGAGTTTCACGAATGTGGCTTTCATTAAACGCCAAACCATGATGAGATCGCTTCTGATTTTCCTGTTTCGTTTAGCGCCTGTATGGTTCCTTATTGGAGCGGTGATAGTAGGAGTTACGAAACCGCCTCCTCATATTTCGGGGCAGAAAACTCCTGCGGATCCGGCTTTGGGTGTGGGAGGGTTCTTTTTGGCCGTCGGGATCCTGATTATTCTTGCTACGCCGTATCTATTGTTGACGTTGTATAGAGGCAAATTTTGGGGGACACAGGCATGGTTTTTTGGTATCGAGGGCTACTTGCCCATTGGTGAGGTGGAGGAGAGGTTGTTTGGGTATAATCATCGGAGGTTGAAATGGTCTACTAATGGATCTATTTTGTCGAGGCATTTTAGGAATAGATATGGAGAGTGTGTAGCGCTGCCTCCGGATATTGAGGCTTTGAAGGAGGAACAGAGGAGGAGAAAGGGAGAGGAGAGGTTGTTTATGTTGGTTTGTACGTATACGATGACGGCGACACTGTTTTGGGCGAAGAAACCTCCTGTTGCGGTGTTGGTTTGTGGGAGGGAGGGGGGGATGCAGAGGGCTGTGTTGGCCAGTTGGGATTGGAAGACTGGGACGTATGTTAGGGAGAGTGTGGTGAGGATGAAGACGGTTATCTTGGAGAAGATGTTTAGGGTTGATAGGTTTCGCTTTGCGCTTTCGGGGAGAGGGAGGTGAGTGTGTGGGGAATGAGGGGGGAGTTTTGTTGAAGGGATTTTCCTCCGTATATGTGTGTGTTGGGGTGGGAATGATGATGAATGAGTTGAGATTAATTTTATTCTCCAGTAAAGCTTTTAATAAATATTTTTTCATGGAATAGGGCGTATAAAGTAGAGCGGATGCGATAAAGTAAGCGAGGCCGACGATTCGGACGCAGGAGAGGGCCTACTTTCTAGCGCTAGCCAATAATATATCGAGGAAATTAGGGATCTTTAGTCAATAGAGATTAGATGGAAAAGGAAAGGAAGAGAGATGAAAGGTTTAGAGGGATGTTTTACACTTTTCTCTGAACAACGGCTTCTGTGTGATATCGCCAGCCAAGTCGTCGAATTCAATAGCTGCAACAGCTGTTACTAAGGCCTCAGAAGAACGGGAACACATGACTCGAGCCTATGGAAAAGAGATAGCCTTGGTAAATTGGCGACGTGAAGATCAGAATATGGAAAATGGTGTGTATGATAAATGGTTGAACGAAATCCATCCCCACTCCAAGTAGCTGACCTATTTGAACAGGCTTGACGCTTGGATCCTAAAGCCCACTGACTTCAACCGTACCGTCTTGATTTTCTCCTTCAAGGATCTAGAAAGCTAGAAATATGATAACTTTCTCTATGTGTCCCTGGAAAATAGGAGACAGGCGGAGGGTTTCTGCCTTATTCTCTATCACTAGGAGAAAATCCTCTTGAAAAAAGGGAGTAGACCACGTGATTTCAATTAGTGGACTTCTACAAGGCACGTCTGGGACTCAAATTCGGGAAACGCTGGTCGTTATTCTTATTGTACATACATAGCAGTGGAAGGGTCATGCTTGAGGGAATGGGCCGAAGATTGTAAGGCGAGTTATTAAATATGAGATATTAACATTTTCTTGCAAGCTAACTGCTGGCGACATCATCAAAGTGAATATCCTCCTTAACTTTAGACTTATAGCTCTCAAATTACAGTGACCCGATTACAATCGTATATATATCCATTGAATATTACAACAATCGTCTACTTTTGATCCCCTACAAATCTTCCAATACAATAATGGCGCATGGGATCTGAGGTTGTGGAAGACATTTTAGCTCGAACTTGAAAACTTTCAAGTTATGCAACGAGATTATAAGAGGTTCAGATAATTCTATACTATATATCTGCTGGGAACGCCAAATATATTTTCCCTTGACCTCTTGTAGGAGCTGCTTGAATCTCAAACGAAGTGAGGAGTGTAAAGAAACCGATTGTCTAGTCGCGTGCGGTGCTTCTACACGGCTCTCGAAACAAAACAAAACACTGTAGCTTAGTTGCTCGGGGCAATTCTGCTACTAGATCTAGAATCTTGGCCATTCTGGAGCTAAGGTATAAGTATCTCGCCCCTCAATGGTTCGTAACAAGCTCGGCCAAACCCGTGACCGCTAACCTACGACTCGGGGAAAATCCTAGCCCCAAAACACTATCCCAGAAAGGAAGCCAAGCGTTTAGGTAACACTGCGAATGAATATCATATTCAAGACCACATTGGCAAAGATCGAGGTAGATGCCTACGTCTGAGAAGTTCTTCATCCCTATAATGCGCGGATGTTGGGAGGAGCTTCCTTTCGATTTCCAACCGGCTCAGAGCCTCTTCTCACGTATTGGTTCTCAAAGTAATCAAAGAACAAATCCTTCCTTCAATTCCCAGTCACATAGGAATCTCGCCTCTAACAAGCGTCCATTCAAACCTTTCACCCCAATCCTAATCTCCTCGCCAGGAACTAGATCCACGAAGTTATCATCAAAAGTAGCTTCTGATCCCTCTTCAACCTTGACTCCAAGCACTACCCCTTTTACAGGTCTATTGCTCGTCACCACCACTTCGTCTCCCTCAGTCTTTATATCAAGCTTCGTCTGTTTCGAAAATCGTAGGTACTTCAAAGGCTCAGGCCAAGACACCCATCGGGCTAGCTGCTTCCCCGCAGAATTCTCAATATAAGCCACTATAATGGTTTGTTCAGAATTCGGTATGTGTATTGTCGAGATTTCGGTCGTTTGATTTGGTTTCAGCGTTATATTTATCTCATCCTCTCCTTTTGTCAACCCAAGCTCCTTGCCACTCTCAATGTCAAACGCCTTCAATTTCAACACGCCTTCCAAATCCTCTGTATATCCATTTACGCCCCAAATCTCAACCTTCTCTCTTTTTGGCAGGAAGCTTATCGGCATATATGGCAAGACTTCCGTAACAATTCTCTCCATCCCCACTACCACCTTTGCCAAAGCCCTCTTTGTAATATAGAAACTAGGTTTCATATGGCCTTCCACATCAACCAAAGCCCAACTCGTTCCAGCCCAAATATCATTCAACTGCCAAACCAATATCCCACTACAATTTTCTTCCCCTGGGCCCCGGAATTCGCGTCTCCAGTGATTATATGCGTATTTCATGGCTTCGGCTTGTAGGAATTGTGTGCAGTAGACGAAATTTGAGAGGGGGTTGAAGGAGAACCGGAAGTTTTCTCCGGAATACATTCCGTATCGACGTTGGTGGCCGGGTCCTTTGTCGTGGGCGTCGAAGAAGGAGGATTGCCAGTGTCGTTCTAATGGGTCTGTTATGGCTGTGTTGAGGGTGCGGATATTAGGGGCGGATTCGAAGCCGAATTCGGAAACGAAGCGGGAGGTGTAGCTTTTGTAGTCTTGATATGGGGCCATTTGTCCATGCCAGACTGCGATTGATCATCAGTAAGTGCCAAGACGACAATTAGTAAGCCAAAGAGGGTAAGGGAAAAAGGGGGTGCTTGCCGTCCCAGATGTGTGTATCTCCCACGGTGGTATCGTTGGCAAAAGCCCCTCCATAAGGACTACTTCTCCAATATGGCACATCACCAGCCAATCTCTCACAGATCTCAGGCAAAACCCTCTCATATATCTCTCTTGCAGGAAAATTCGTCTTGTCCCACGGTCCCTTCTGATCTCCAATATCGTATTCCCATCCCCATCTCTCCGCAAGCATATAGTCTTCATTATTCCCTGCCCAGATTGCCAGACTCGGATGATGTCCTACCCTCTTAACCTGCTGCTCCGCTTCCTCCTTCACATTCTCGATAAAGTCCTTCGAAGCTGGGTAATCTCCACACGCAAAGAGGAAATCCTGCCAGACAAGAATTCCTTCGCGGTCACAGATATCGTAGAAGTCGTCGGATTCGACAATTCCTCCTCCCCTGTAGAGAATCAAGAAGTTAATGATCGTCTAACCCGGCGAGAAAGAGGCTGAAGAAAGAAGAGGATGTAGAATTAGGAAGCTTGCAGAACTTCAAGCCAGTTCCCGCTTTATAATTGAAGGAGTAAATAAAGAACTAAATATATACCACACACGAATCATAGCCTGGTTTCCCCCTTTAGCAAGGGTCAACCAATCCTCATATCTCTTCCTCGTCATCCTTGGCAACATAAAATCGCCTGGAATCCAGCAGCTGCCCCCACAGAAAATCCTTACATTGTTAATTTCAAAAAGAAACGAAGTCCCTTTTTCATGCTTGAGAGGGTGTTGGAGTAAACGCAGACGTCGAAGTCCAATCGTTTGTGTTTGTTGATCTACTTGTGTACTGTCCTCGGTGCTTGAGAGGAGCGTCGCTGTAACAGTATAGAGTGGTTGAGCACCATAGGTAAAAGGATACCATAGCTGGAGATCTTTGTCCAGAGTAATGTGTGCCGGCAGACCCGCAATGGCGGTCAAAGTCCCAATATTTGACCCAGAGGGATCATTGATTATTACCAAAGCAGATTGTTGTTCCCCCCCATTTTCTGCATTTTCTATAGAAAGAGTGATGGTGAGACGGACACTTTTTAGATCTGCAGCCATCTGTTGCCGGACTTGGAATTCTGAAATTCGACTATGGAAAACTTCCAGATGGATTCCTTTCCAAGGGCCTGAAGTGTTCACACATGGTCCCCAGCTGCATTATCATGTAGTTAGCCTGCGAACTTTACAAGATTTGGACGAAGCATTGAAAGAAAATTAGTGGACTTACTCCCAACCCCAGTGGTACTGTGCTTTTCTAACAAACAACCTTTCCCCGCCCCCAAAATGCACATCCTTTCCGTTTCCTTCATACCCAATCCTCTTCAACTCATCCCGCCCATACTTTGGCGCAGCTTTAAACCTCAACTCCAACAGCTTCTCATCATCTCCTTTCCCTTCCTCCTCCTTCTTCCTTAGCACATCAGTAACATCAACCCTATACTCCCTATGCATATTCCTCGCCTCAAACACCTTCTCCCCTAAAAAATATACATCACAAACAGTATCCAATCCCTCAAAAACCAATACCATACGTGATTTCCTTGTTCTCTTCCACTCCAGGGAAGGAAATTCAGTGGTATGGTAAGTCCAATCCACATCATTGACCCACAGTGTCTCCAACTCATTCTTATCAATATAAGGATCAGCAATGAGTTTATGATGTAGGAGATCAATGTGAGCCACAGTGGGGAATTGTGACACTGGAAGCCAATCTCGAGCTATATTATTTAGGGTGGAGGCTTGTTTGAATTGCCATCCTTTGGTGAGGGGGATTTTCTGAATGTTGCTCATTGTGAGGACTCGAAGAATGTTTGCTCCTACAATCGAATCTTCTGAAGTTGTGGACTCTAGGCTAGGACTTATTGCTCAAGACTCGGAATGCAGCCCTCCGCTTCTGAATAGGGAAATTTGTGGGGTGATCATATAGTTCTCAGGAATATCATATTTGCACAAGTCTTTCAAGACATAAGTATTTTGAACTCAACCTTTCCTTCAAAAGATTGTTTATCCGATTGTAGCTCGTATCTAAGGTCCAGTAATATCATTCTTCCCAGCAATAGTGACTTCAGAAAAACAGAAGAAACACTAAGAGGGAAATTTTGTTTCAACAAGAGCTTTCATACAGAGCTACTGCCCCTAATTTGAAAATTGCTACCTAGGATTGAATCTAAAGGTTGAATATAGGAGGACTCCTAATTTATCATCACCCCTCCAAAGAATACTCAACCTTCTCCCCTCTCTCCTCCCCCATCTCAATCAACCTCTCCCACATCCCCTTCGCTCTTCTCCTCTCCCCCTCTTCCAGACCACTCAAATCTAACTCCCTAACCCAACCCTTCAACCCATGCTGGAGCACATTCCTCGCCCTTATTTTACTTCCCTCCTTATGGCCCATACTCCCATGTAGTGTCATCCTCTCTTTCTTGGGATCATACGCTCCCCTATGTAATATATTGTTGTTATAAAACACCACATCTCCTGCCTTCAACTTAACCCTTATCTCTCCCGTCAATTTTTGATATATATCTGCCGCTCGCTCTTCTTCCGTCCTAGCTCGTACATGTGAGCCAGGAACTACAATCAAACTCTCATCGTCGTATAAAGCCATATTCCATTGTGCATGATAAGCAGGTTGGTTTAACCTTTCCAACTCTTCTTCTGCGGTAGCAGTAGCAGGGATGTCATCTCGATGCCAGCGGAGCTCAAAGAAATCGTCTGGCCGGACGAGCATATTGTATAATTCCATGACGAGGTCGTCGTCGGAGCATTGCAGGAGTTCTTTGACGATAGAGATGAGAGGGGTGGAGAAATAGGAGCATATGAAGGTGGGTGAGGCGGGCAGGGAGGGGTGCATGAGGGACTGTACGCCCCAGATTCCGTTGGCTGCTGGATTGGTACCTGCATGATCTTACTTCAGCATTTATAGGAATGAATGAATAAATGAATAAATGAAGAAGGTTTCATAGCTTTCGAAGGTGTATTCCAGATAGTTAAAGGTAATCATTTCAAGAATTTAAAGTACTTCAAACGGAAACTGGCAACATACCGGCTGGGTAAGTCCAAGGTGGGAATTGTTTAGGAAGTGTTCGAACATAGGGCCAATCTCCTGCATGGGCAAGATGGGTGGTTTTTGCTGCAGCATCCCGGAATTTAGACAATTGAGAAGGTGAGAGGAAGGAAGGAATGAGCACGAAACCATCGCGGTTGAGAGACTCGAGGTACGTGGACTTCGCCATTGTTTCTGTTGTTAGATTCCGAGATTTTTCTTATTAAATTCTTTTTGAATCTCGACCTTGAGGCTTTTATATGCTTTCTGCTTCAACGCCGTAAATTTCACTGCTAGAACGATCATATCAGCTGATAGAACGATTTGGTCGGGAAGAGAGGACTCACGCAAGCGGTACTAGTGGAATTTTGCTTTTTTTTGCTTTTATGTAACGTAGTAGGATTATCGTCCTTCAATATCTAACATCTTAAGTGGCTAATTTCTACTGAGGTGAGACCTTCCAGATAAAAGCTACCCCGCTTCTCTTTTATCACGTGTGAGGGGTAGTTTCGACTTGCTTCTAGGGGTTGTAGTTCGTGTTATATGGAATAGAACAAGAGCTTGGTCGTGCTGAGGTGTTACAGCATCACGTTGATCTCTTTTTGGTTGTTGTACTGAGGTTATTCTCTTCAGGAAATGTCTTCGCATCCAATTCCTCATAACCTAAATAGCCAGGAAAACCTCGCACAGCTTTTGCTTGTTTCCCACGGCTCCTGCGTTGAAACCGAGATTCTTAAGGTAGGATATGAGCTATGGGAGACCCTCTAGTGAATTTGGACTAAGAGTCGTCGAGGACTAGGCTTTGAAAGAACATGGCTTGGGCTGTGGAGGTGAAGATTGATTCATTGAGGTCGCCTAACCAGTGATAGAGTAAGCTTACCCATTAGCAGTGCGAGGTAGCGGACTGAAGCCACAGAAGGCAGTTGAAGCTACCAAGAAATCCATTTTCTGTCTTGCCATGATGAAACTGAGCCAAGTTTACCATTCCGCAAACCCATTCTGCAAACAAAGAGTAATTCCACAAAGCTGCAAATTAACAACTTATCAAGTCTAGTTCTATTCATAAGAAAGACAGTGTGATTAACCACATTATCCACAAGCAACCTAGCCTTCAATAACATATTGGCATAACTCTTCAGGGATTGCATTGAAAGGTAGCCCGATTGAGGTGCATGCACTTGCATTAGTTGCATTTTTATCTTCAATAGCAGCAGCTGGTATCACAGTCTATTTCGCGTGTAATGATAAGAGAACGAACTCAATTTTGAAGGCTGATGAATTTCAAGGGACAACCCGCGCACTAGGGATTTTCGTTTGCCGATACGCCCCTTTTTAACTTCCCCTCTCCCTCTTTATCGTGGGGGCCAGTGACTTGAATATTTTTCCAACCTTAAGTGATCCTTGGTGAGTTAGTTTAGATGTCCCATTCCCCTTGCAATTTTGAATCGAAGTCGATTCACGACACCCTCATACTGCGTTTAGAATGTTTCCTCCTCTTTCTACTTTCTCTCACTATATAACTCACGCCTCTCAAATCTCTCTCTCTCTAAGTTCCATCTCAGCCCTGCAGAAGTAATCTGTTGTCATCAGACATATTAGTAAATTATGGCTAGAGGAAATGCTCTCCTCCCACCACCAGAATGGAGCTATCCCTTGACATAAACATACAAGGACGTCGATATTCTCGACCATCGTCACCATCCACAGAGGTACGAAAAGAACACTACGATAAAGACGGAAACTACATCTTCATCTATCCAGGCCCTGGCACAGGCGATCCTCGCGTCGGTAACTATGCTCATGATCAGGAAATGCAGGCTCAATATGATTTACCTTTATGTGCGTGCTATTCGGGCCAGCCGGGGTATTTTTATTATAGGATTGAGGGCGGTTATAAGTGTGGTGGGGGACATCATTACTTGAATGAGAAGAGGAAGGAGATTAGTGAGAGGAAGTATGAAAAGGGTCCTCTTGGTGGCTTGTTTGGTGGTGGGCATGGGAAGGCTCCTTTTTAAGGGTGTGGTGGGGGATGAGAAACTCACTCGTTGGGGTTGCTTCTCGTCTTTGAGACTAGGAGTTGAGGCTAACTGGCAAGGAGGTTATTAAAGCAGGGCAATCGAGTTCGTTAAACTTTGCCTCCTCGTTTGCCATGTGATGAACATTGAGCTTGAAGTGTTCTCCGCTTAGCTTGGTAGATAATACATTGTTCTTGGTCTGGCTATCATTTTCGTGGAAGACACCGCTGGATTTAGAGCCGGGAAAATCAATTAATTGGTTGTAGTGACAGTGCAGTCTTCTTACGTGCATGGCAGCTTATATCTGAATCCTACTCGGCCAACAATTATCTTCACCAATGTCAAGGTAGAAGCACTCCCACCAACAACTGTACTAGTAGCGAACGGTATCTAAGCTCGATCATGTTCCCCAAAACTTGGATGCAAGGCAGCCATCTACCTATTCCTCCCAAAAAAATTAACCTAACATTAAATTGTGCCATTTTACTCGAACAATTCACTAAGTCAAAAACTTGCAGTCACCATATTGCACCACTGGGCGCTGGCATCGCTGGATGCGTCACGGCTCCATATTTTCGAACACTATCATATTTCAAGCAACGAGGAGCATGGATCTAACAACGAGTATCGTGAATGTTAAGCAAGAGGTTCTTCTCGTTGCTGAAGCCTATCGAATTCCCTAAGTTTTACTTCTTTCTAAGATCAGAGCTGAGGGAGATTCGAAAAAGATACCTTAAGTTGTTGATCTCCCTAGAACTGGGGAGAATGTTCATGACCACATGTAGACTAGCGGTTAGATCTCCTGGCTTTAATGATCCCAAAATGCTTCAGCGTTCTTCCGGAGGACTGATTGACACACAGACTATGCCTCAGAAATGCTTGAAGAGTGCTCTTGAGAGGGACTCCGGAGAGAAGGAAGATTCGTATCCCCTCATTGCTTCTACACGGGCTCATACAAAATCTCTCATGGTTTACTTGCAAGTCCTGACAATCCCGTCATTCCAATGGATGGTACGCCTGCCCCTCTAAGCCTATAACGGTGAAATGCGTTTTTTTCAAAGACGATGAAGACATGGCGGGGCATTGCGTACTGCTCCTTATCTTCAAACCCCAGTTGAATCAGCATGGGAGCTCGCGATATCTAAAGTGGAAGGAAGGATGCAGGAACATGTTTCAAGTAGTCGGGTCTTGAAAGGCCTACTTGTGATTGTTCCCACTTCAAGCTAAACTCGAATTTTAGCCTTCTTGAAAGACATATCGGAGTTACCGCAAATAAGACGATCCAAGATCTCTCGTGCATTGCACAAATTTTGATCGTCCGGACTTTTTGGCCAAATAAATGTCCGTCCCTTTCTATCTGACTTGAATGCTGCTTAACAATCAACCTGCCATCACATCTTATATCCCTTGTAAAGCTCCTCCGCCGACACGGAGGACATCGAAAGCAAATTAAGGAGTCGCAGAATCTAATGAACGGGAGTAGGAAGAGCGTGGCTTAACTTCTTTCTTTAAATATTTTGGGATTCTGCCCAATGTGGATTCGTCAGACAATCTCTTAGCCTCCCGGGCATCATTTCGACTCATCTTGACGGATCCCACGTCCCAACTCAAACTGTGGGTTTTGCCAAGGAGAAAACAAAGACGACTGATGCCCGTTGAGTCCAACCCAACGGCGAGGTTTGGGAACATGAGGTATTGAGTCAGTAGCGTTAGGCAAGCTTTCGTGCTGTTTTGTGCTCCCCCAAGGTAGGCTGCAATAGGGCTGCAATATTCCTCTTAATAAGAGAGATTTCGCTATCTCTTCCCCTCATCTGAATGTTGTCAGCGGTGGGGTGGTAGTCGCGTAATGGAGAAGCCATTAACCCCCCAGGCTCTGGCGGCGTGAGTCAGGACAGAACCCTGCGGTTTGAGTCAAAACGCAGAGGCAAAGCGGTGGGTTCGGCCGTATAGAGCCATTGTATCTTCGAGATGTACTTCATAAGGCTTTCCCAGGAGTACCTTCATGAATGATCTGCAGCAGGCATTGGCACAATTGCTTCCTGACAAAGCAGCCCACCTTCTCTTAATCCCGAGAAGAAAAGCCCTAGCAAAATAAAATTCCTCTTTCCACTATTTTAACTATCCACTCTTTCCTCAATTAACTCTTTCCAAGAGTTTTCAACCCTTTGTCATTCTTTTCCCTCCCCTCTCTTCTTCTTCTTCTTCTTCAACTGTTTAAATATCCAACTTGTCTTATATCGTTGGTATTTCTCAGCGTTCCACCAGATTGGCGAGAGGCGCCGCTTGCGCACCTGTCACAATGGATCATCTAGATCCGATCGAGAAAGAGACTAGCCCTTCTTCACGAACCTCAGGAAAATCCATCGACACAGCCGTTGACCCCGAAAATCAAAGAGAAGCAGTCCGCAATTCCAATCCTACTGGATTTGTTCAGCCAGAATCTGGAATCAATGTCAAAGCAGCTGAGGCCGAATTTGCAGAACTGCGGCGAGAGTTATCTGGTATAAGTTCGAAGAGTAGGCGTATTGAGAAAACCTCGTCGAAATCCAAGCACACAGCGATTCATGAGAAGGATGTTGAGAAAACTGCTTCTGCACCCGGCTCTGAGGAGTCTGAGGAAGGCCAATTCGATCTCGAGGATACACTCAGAGGCAACCGTGCTGCCGAGGAAGACTCAGGAATCAAGTCGAAGCATATCGGGGTTATTTGGGAAGGACTTGCAGTCCGCGGGACTGGTGGGGTGACAAATTTCGTAAGGACGTTTCCTGATGCCTTCATCAGCTTCTTCAATGTTGTGGAGACAGCAATGAATATTTTGGGCGTGGGAAAAAGGGGAAAGGAGGTCCATATCTTGCAGGGCTTTCGAGGTTTGATCAAACCTGGTGAGATGGTTCTCGTTCTCGGTAGACCTGGTTCAGGCTGTACCACCTTTCTGAAAGTCATTGCAAATCAAAGATTTGGTTATACTGGCGTTGATGGAGAGGTTTTATATGGTCCATTCAATGCGCAGACATTTGCGAAGAAATATCGAGGAGAAGCCGTCTATAATCAAGAGGATGATGTTCACCATCCCACCCTGTGCGTATAACTGCATCTCCTAATTTACCTTCCTCGACCCCTAGAGCAAACTCGCCATCACTTACTTTAACTTCATCCTCTAAAAGTTTCCGGTTTGGTTCATAACTAACTTTTCATCTGCAGGACGGTTGGCCAGACATTAGGCTTTGCTCTAGATACGAAGACCCCAGGAAAACGACCGCATGGAATGTCCAAAGGGGAGTTCAAAGATAAGGTCATTACGACTTTACTACGGATGTTCAACATTGAGCATACCCGGAATACCATCGTGGGAAACCCCTTTGTGAGAGGTATCTCTGGAGGAGAACGAAAACGAGTCTCCATTGCGGAGATGATGGTAACTTCGGGAACTGTCTGCGCTTGGGATAACAGCACTCGAGGTCTGGATGCATCGACTGCTCTCGATTATGCCAAATCTCTGCGAGTTATGACCAACATCTACAAGACAACAACATTCGTTTCCCTCTACCAAGCTAGTGAGAACATCTACAAGCAGTTCGACAAAGTCCTAGTTATCGATTCAGGAAAGCAAGTTTATTTCGGACCAGCTTCCGAAGCTAGAGCCTATTTCGAGGGTCTTGGATTCAAGGAAAAGCCGAGACAAACTACACCAGATTTCTTAACTGGATGCACCGACGAATTCGAGCGAGAGTTTGCGGAAGGTCGGTCTCCTGAGAATGCGCCACATAGCTCTGAGACATTAGCTCAAGCGTTCCTCGATTCTAAACTAACAACCCAACTGAATGCTGAAATGGACTTATACAGGAAGAGCGTTACGGAAGACAAACAAAAATATGACGATTTCCAAACTGCAGTTCTGGACAGCAAAAGGAAAGGAGCTTCTAAGAGATCTGTATATTCAATTCCATATTACTTGCAGATTTGGGCTTTGATGCAGAGACAATTCGCGATCAAGTGGCAAGACAGATTCTCCTTAGTTGTCAGCTGGATTACGAGTATTGTGATAGCTCTTGTATTAGGAACTGTCTGGCTAAACTTGCCGAAGACCTCTGTGAGTCCCGTTGTTTTTCTTTAGTGTCAATTCATCGTTGCAGACCTTGGGTACTTGTAAGGAAGAGTCTGGTACTTTATCCTCTAAAAGCATTAGTCTATACTCACATATGTTCTAAAAAGTTACCCTCGTTTGTTGGAACTTCTCTTTGAACGTCCGGAGAGTCGTTGTAACTAGCAGGAACAATCTCTCTTCAAGGCCTCGCTCTATTCATGGAATTATGCTAATTCAAAACATAGGCTGGTGCTTTCACTCGTGGTGGACTTCTTTTCATCAGTCTTTTGTTCAACGCTTTCCAGGCATTCTCCGAGCTCGCAAGCACGATGATTGGACGTCCTATTGTCAATAAGCATAGAGCATACACCTTTCACCGGCCTTCTGCCCTGTGGATTGCTCAGATCATTGTAGACTTAGCATTTTCGGCTTGCCAGATTTTGATCTTCTCAATTATTGTGTACTTCATGTGTGGTCTTGTCCGTGAAGCTGGCGCCTTCTTCACTTTCTACCTGGTCATTGTCAGCGGCTATCTAGCCATGACATTGTTCTTCAGAACGATCGGATGCTTGTGTCCAGACTTCGATTACGCGATCAAATTTGCCGCTACCATCATCACCTTCTTTGTTATTACTTCCGGTTATCTTATCCAATATCAGACCGAGAAAGTTTGGATTCGTTGGATTTACTGGATCAATGCTTTAGGACTAGGATTCTCTGCGTTGTTTGAGAACGAGTTTGGTCGGCTCACGTTGACTTGCACTGATGAATCCCTGATCCCATCGGGCCCAGGATATGACAACATCGCCAACCAGGTTTGCACACTTGCAGGCAGTGTTGCAGGAACCGACCAGGTTTCTGGAACGGCATATGCCATTCAGGGATACTCCTATGATCCGTCTCAACTGTGGAGAAACTGGGGCATCATTATAGTATTAATCGTGGGATTCCTGATTGCGAATGCAACTCTTGGCGAGTGGTTAACTTTTGGAGCCGGTGGTAACGCGGCCAAGGTCTTCCAGAAACCGAACAAGGAGAGAGAGGAATTGAACAAAGCCCTCATTGCCAATAGAGACACTCGAAGAGCCACAAAAGGCGCGGCTGAAAGCTCTGAAATAGATATTGCTTCAAAGGCTATTTTGACTTGGGAAGGTCTCAACTACGATGTTCCCACACCATCTGGCGAGCTTCGTCTGCTCAATAACATTTATGGATACGTCAAACCTGGTGAACTTACAGCGCTAATGGGCGCCAGTGGAGCTGGGAAAACAACACTACTAGACGTGCTAGCAAAGCGAAAGAACGTCGGTGTCATTTCTGGCGACGTGCTTGTAGACGGTATTGCCCCGGGGAATGCATTTCAAAGAGGAACATCCTATGCAGAGCAGCTGGATGTGCATGAGTCAACTGCAACAGTTCGAGAGGCGTTACGATTCTCAGCTGATTTACGACAACCGATTACTGTGCCTCAATCAGAAAAATATGCTTACGTTGAAGAGATTCTTAGTTTGCTAGAAATGGAAGATATGGCAGATGCTATTATTGGAGACCCAGAGAATGGTCTTGCTGTGGAACAACGCAAACGAGTCACTATTGGTGTAGAACTCGCTGCGAAGGTAAGATCCATCTTATTCTGGAAATAGCCACAATACTAATTGAAAAAGCCTGAACTCCTACTCTTTTTGGATGAACCGACTAGTGGATTAGATTCCCAGTCTGCTTTCAACATCGTCCGATTCTTGAAGAAGCTAGCATCGGCTGGACAGGCTATTCTGTGCACTATCCATCAGCCAAACGCGGCTCTATTCGAGAATTTTGATCGATTGCTTCTTCTCCAACGTGGAGGCCAATGTGTTTATTTTGGAGACATTGGAAAGGACGCTGTTACCCTTCTGGATTATTTCCGTCGTCATGGAGCAGACTGCCCTCCTGATGCTAACCCTGCCGAATGGTAAGTGAAACCTGCTTATTCATTGTTTCTTTCACTAACATCACTAGGATGCTGGATGCTATCGGAGCAGGACAAGCACCGAGGATTGGAAATCGTGACTGGGCTGACATCTTCGCTGACTCTCCCGAACTTGCCAACATCAAGGATCATATATCTCAAATGAAGACAAACCGTTTGGCAGATGTTGCGAACAATGTGCCTGCCCACGAGAGGGAATTCGCAACTCCTTTGATGCATCAACTCAGGGTTGTACAAAAGCGTACTAATTTGGCTTTCTGGAGGTCACCCAACTACGGCTTCACTCGGCTCTTCAATCATGTTATTATCGCCATCATTACTGGTCTCGCATATCTTAATCTTAACGATTCTCGTGCGTCCCTACAGTATCGGATCTTCGTCATTTTCCAGGTCACCGTCCTCCCTGCCCTGATTTTAGCACAAGTTGAGCCAAAATACGCCCTCTCGCGGATGATCTACTATCGTGAAGCTTCTTCGAAGATGTATGGACAATTCGCCTTCGCCTCGTCGCTCGTTGTGGCTGAAATGCCTTACTCGATTCTGTGCGCCGTCGGTTTCTTTCTTCCTCTTTACTACATGCCTGGATTCCAAGCTGCCTCAGATCGTGCGGGTTATCAATTCTTCATGGTTTTGATTACGGAACTTTTCTCGGTCACTCTAGGTCAAATGGTAGCCGCCCTTACCCCTTCTCCCTTCATCTCTGCGCTACTCAATCCTTTCATCATTGTCACCTTCGCTCTCTTCTGTGGTGTAGCCATTCCGAAACCCCAGATTCCCAAGTTCTGGCGAGCATGGTTATACCAACTCGACCCCTTTACCCGCTTGATTAGCGGTATGGTCGTTACCGAATTACAAGGTCGCACTGTCGTTTGCACCCAGAACGAACTCAACACTTTCAACGCACCCAGTGGCCAGACTTGCGGTGATTATATGACACCTTTCTTCGAAAGAGGAGGAGCTGGTTACATCGTCGACAATGCCACTAGTGTCTGCGAGTACTGCGCTTACAAATTTGGAGAACAATTTTACGCTCCTTTGGAACTCGATTTCTCGAATAGATGGAGAGATTTGGGT
This sequence comes from Chlorencoelia australis, assembly GCA_003988815.1. Taxonomy (NCBI): domain Eukaryota; kingdom Fungi; phylum Ascomycota; class Leotiomycetes; order Helotiales; family Cenangiaceae; genus Chlorencoelia; species Chlorencoelia australis. The sequence continues at coordinate 81,734 of QYAN01000025.1, forward strand.
ATCTTTACCGCGTTCATTGGGAGTAATTTGATCTTTTTGTTCCTCGGCGTAAGTCCTACCTAATTTATATTCTTTGAGTAAATACTAACATCCTATAGTCGAGATACCTAAACTTCAACCGTCGCTAAATGCACTTGCACTAACTCACTTGCTCATAATGCCAATATATATATATATTTAGCTGAAACAACGTCGCCTCATCAAAAATTTCTTGCATTTCTGGGCGTGGTAGATGGACGGGGCTTTTTCAAAGGTATGTTGGCGAACTTTAATGTCTATATATATAGGAAGAGATGTAGTAGTCCCTATATGTTAAAGATTATGCCGAGGATTTAATCAATGTAATTTTTGAATAAACTGGTTTGTTGGGGTCATGGAGATTCATGCTTTTCTTCCTGGTGGCTTAGATTAGATTCTTTAAGACTGTTTCGTTGAAATATGATTATCTTCTTTAGATATTTTGGAACCCTTCTCCTTGGAACCTTCCCCCTTTCTAGGATATCTCGAAATCATGCTCTTGGAAGAAGACTATCCTCGTCTGAATTACCCTCTTAATTGGAGTGACCCTGTGACTTTGCAATTGGCTTCATCGTTTATTGTACGTGTGTGGAGAAGAAGTCTGAAGCTTGACATTGAGATACGACGGGGGAGAACTCTCATGGCCTTATTTACGGAGAACCACCCCCAGATTATGTCCAAAATGCTACTCTCCCTCCCTGTTCTCTATTGACTTATTCTGGCAATGCACCGTCTTCTTCATCTTTCTACCTTCACCTACCGCTTATGGCTGTAAAATGCTTAATTTCTTATTTCTAAGTAGAGTACTTAGTGGCTATATTTATAGTAAAAACAAAGGAATAATATTTCTTTCAGCACTCCCCTCTACAATAGCAATTTGCTGCATATTCCGGAATTAGTTAGTATTTACGTTCTAAAGAGTGTAAATATCTCAGGAGTATAGTACCTCAAGGATCTAATACTTCTAAAGTGATAAAACATTCAGAAGCTAAAAGTCCTAGGAAAGAAGCATTCGAATATCGGCTCGTACAAAATAGCCAAAATGGAAATTTTAATATCTCATGGTAAATTGAGAGACAGTTCTTTTATCATCTAATATAAATCCATGATAAAAATGCTCCAAAAGACGTGAAATGTTTAAATCTCTGCTCATCTACAGAAAAAAAGAAATGAAAATCTTGACATTTGAAATCTTCATCAGATCAGTAATGATCTTTCTGTCTTAAGTCCACCTCAAGATAACCTTGGAATGTCTCACAATCTCTAGAATATTAAAGAGCTTTCCTTCCCCCCTTTCTGTCGTTTGAAAATAGGGGTTCTCTACCCCGCTTTGAAATTAGCGAGTTCACCTGTAACTTACATTTCTCCATCAATCAGCTCATCTGAATTTAAACAATACACGACAATGCTACCCCACCACTGATTCTACGTAAATTCAACCTTCTTATATTGTATATAGTCCTCTTTGTCTCCTTTCTTCTTCGCTGTGTTCAATGTATATAAAGTTCTCTATTTGAACCTCTGAATTTTTTCCTTTCAATTTGATTTTTTACGCCTCATACTTCCTACCTTGACATATAGCTTCACACACACTACCATAATGGCAGAAATAACCATCACCAGCTGGGATACCCGCGATGTGCGATTCCCTACCTCTCTCGACAAGACCGGTTCCGATGCCATGAACACAGCCGGAGACTACAGCGCCGCCTACTGCATTCTAAAAACCGATTCGAAATTCTCCGGCCATGGAATGGTACGCCTCCCTCCCCTTTCCTCCCTCATCTCTTGAATAAAACTACTAACTCATTTCTTCTTTAAATACAGACCTTCACAATCGGCCGCGGCAACGACATCGTCTGCATGGCTATCAACAACGTTGCGGACCGTATCAAAGGACGCACGCTCTCCTCGCTCGTCTCGAACTGGGGACAAACCTGGCGATATCTCGTACAGGATTCACAACTACGTTGGATCGGGCCGGAAAAAGGCGTTATTCACTTGGCACTCGGAGCAGTTGTTAATGCCATCTGGGACTTATGGGCTAAGACACTGAATAAACCGGTTTGGCGCATCGTGGCTGAAATGAGTCCTGAGGAGTTTGTTCGCTGTATTGATTTTCGGTATATTACGGATGCGATTACACCGGAGGAGGCAGTAGAGCTGTTGAAGAAGGAGGAGGGAGGCAAGGCGAAGAGGATTAGGGATGCTGAGGAGAGTAGGGCGGTCCCGGCGTATACGACTAGTGCGGGGTGGTTGGGGTATGGAGAGGAGAAGATGAAAGGGTTGTTGGAGGAGACTTTAAGTAAGGGGTATAAGCATTTTAAGTTGAAGGTAGGCACAAGTGTGGAGGCGGATAGGAGGAGGTTGACGATTGCGAGGGAGGTGATTGGCTATGATAGGGGAAATATTTTGATGATTGATGCTAACCAGGTATGTTTCCTTTCTCTTCCCTTCCCCTCCTTTCCTTCTCTTGCTCCCTTAAATTTTCTCTCTTCCATACCTTCAAAGTTCTCACAGTCAAGAATTAGGTCTGGTCCGTCCCCGAAGCAATCGAATACATGCAACACCTCAAACAATTCAAGCCTTGGTTCATTGAAGAGCCAACCTCACCAGACGACATCCTCGGCCACAAAGCTATCCGGGACGCTCTCCGACCGGATGGAATCGGCGTCGCCACAGGAGAAATGTGTCAAAACCGAGTAATCTTCAAACAACTGCTCGCCTCGGGCGCCATCGACATATGTCAAATCGACGCCTGTCGTATGGGCGGCGTCAACGAAGTGCTCGCTGTCCTCTTAATGGCCAAGAAATTCAACGTCCCCATCGTGCCTCATTCTGGAGGTGTGGGGTTGCCGGAGTACACGCAGCATTTGAGTACGATTGATTATGTGTGTGTTAGTGGGAAATTGAGTGTGTTGGAGTATGTGGATCATTTGCATGAGCATTTTGAACATCCGGCTGTGATTAAAGATGGGTATTATCAGACTCCCACGGAGGCGGGTTATAGTGTGGAGATGAAGGCGAAGAGTATGGATTTGTTTGAGTATCCTGGTAAAGAAGGCACCGGGTGGTGGAAGACTGAGGAGGCGAGACCGATTTTGGAGGGGATTAAAATTTAATCTCCTACCTCCCCAACGCACAAAGTAAGGAATCGTTCATTTCCTCTGGAAGAGAATAGACGTAGAATTAGAGATGAGTACTGAACAGATATTAGGATAGAAGGGGGGTCGAGAAGCTGCTAAGGAGGTTCTCGTCAGCAGGGCAACGAAGGCATCCTGTATAATCTTGTATTATCCCATCACTTGACATTTCATGTTTCATGAAATCAAAACCAAAGGAAAAGGAAAAGGAATAGGAAAAGGGGTAGGGAGTTTTCAGGTTGGACTCCCTTCCGCAGGGCAACGATGGCATCCTGTAAAGCTCTTTGATGGTTTTCCTATATTCTAGGAATTCTAGCGTCCAATCTACTGATTTATTGCTATCTATCATTGTGTGGTTTATGGTGCAAAGGTTTTGATGGCGAGTTGGAAAATTAAGTTATGGATGTGTTAAGTGAATTGATAGATGACAGATTATGAGTGAAGAGTGAGATATGAGGGAGTGTCTTTCACACAATGAAGCTATACACACACACGTCACCTCAGGCATTTTTTTCTCTCCCTTTCGTTTCTATCTTTCCAATTCTCTTGCCAAAACCCCCTCCTCCCCATCCAATCACTCACTCACCAACCAAACCACACCTCATCCGGCAATACCCCCCTCATAACACCCCAATGACCCCTAGCGCTCTCTCCCTGCCAACCCTCCAACCTTCTCGTCTCATTCCGCCTTAAAACATCTCCATCACCTTCTCTCCACCCCACCAATTCCTCATCAACCTCCCATTTTGGCATTAAAAACTGCTGTCTTGCTCTTGATCTCAAGAAATCCTCTTCTACTGCTTCTCTGAATTTTAGTTCAGAGGGAGGTGGAGGAAGATGATGTCGAGATAAAGGACGATTGTTGATAGTTAGGGGGGGAAGGGGTTTGAGGCAGAAGATTACCATATTGGTGAAATCGGATGTAGGAGGTGGTTCTGCGGATGAGGTAGGATCTGAGGAGTCTGAAGGGGAAGGGGGAGCGGATTCCCGGAATACGCGACAGAGGGGAAAGATAGAGCGAATGGTGTGGAGGATGATGCGGAAAGGGGGAAGGAGGAAATCTCCTGCGTAATTCTGTTTTCGTTGTTAATTTGAGATTTTTCTCCAAGTAGTCTAGGGAAGAGTTCAAGGGGAATGGGAAAAGGGGTTAGATAGGGGTGAGAAAAAGTGGGAAAAAAAATACATACAATAGCAATAACACCCCCGGGCATCAAAATTGCATTCAAATCCTCCAAAAACTCCTTCGTAAACAAATCCACGGGTTCGGCTCCCCCAGTAAATACATCATGCACAATGTAATTGAATTTCTTTCCCTTGGCAGCGAAATCATGTACTACAGTGATGGCATCCTCGATGATGGCTTCGGATGGCAAAGGTAGCGTGAAGTATTTCAATGCGAAATCATAGACGGTGGGATCGATTTCTACGATTGTAGTGCGGATTCCGTGAGAGATGAGCGCTGCGGGCGTAGTGCCTATTCCTAGACCTCTGTTTTCTTCGTCAGTCTAACACTCTTATCTTTTGATGATGATGTTAAGAAGAAGGGAGACTCACATAACCAAAGCATTCGCATCCTCATCCTTCACCTCCCTCGGAACCTCCACTAACCTAACGGCCTCAAGCATCACAAAAATACTATAAATCGGCTCCGGCAACATACTATCTGGGAATTTATCCAGCCATTCTCCTCCTAATACACTATGATCACATCTCATAGCTCTAAAACCCCCATTTGCGTCCAAATTCTGAATCACAGAGATATACCCCGTGATACTTTCCTTACGTTCCAATAACGCCCAGCCATGCTCATTCATTGTACTATTCAACCTTGCCGTCGCATACTGCGTCGGAACATGAAGATTAAAAAACGCCGTATGAATAGCAGCAGGTATTATCCACAATAGCAATTTCGACGGATGAAGCGCAGTATAAACGCCTGGTATTAAGATTTGGTACCCCAATCTCGTCTGAAAAATGCTTTGCCCAATCGTTGATGCAATCTTAAGACCAGAAAAATACTCCATCCCTTTAAAGAATGAAAAACTCAAAATCCCTGGCGCAGCATCAGAAACAAATGGCCAACGACTAGAAGTCAATTCGACATCATCGAGAACAGTAGCGGTGCAAGACACAGAAAGGGAAATCAAAGGTAATAAAGTGAGAGATTCCGTGATGGTAGGTCCGTATTTCGCGCCTAAGGAACCACTAACTTGGAAGAGGAAATATTGCGAGACGGGAATATAAGCTGCGAGAAGAGGCAACAATGTGGCTGGTTTCTTAACAGGCAAATATCTCTTAACATAGAGATTTGAGCTCCAGCCGAGGAACAAAGCAGTCATTACACCTTTTGCATGCCATATGGCTGATGGATAACTGCCGTAAACGGGGGAGAGGGTGAGTTGCGAGATATTAGAGTAGATAGCTGCGAGAGAGAGGAGGAGGCCGGCTTGTAAGAGGATTTTGGATTGCGAGATGATCCATTTGGAGGTCGTTTCTTCTTGGGCTTTGTAGGCGAGGGCTTTGAGTTCTTTCTCGAAGCTTTCTTGTGTGAAGAGGGGCGCGGAGGCGTCGATCTTGGGAGGAGGTGGTGCTGATGCTTGAGAAGAGGGTTTCTTAGGGGTGGTGCGGGCCATTGCACGTGGTGTGACGGGGGAGAGGAGGTGAGAATGTGTTCTCAACGGTAAAGCGTGACGATTAAGTTGCGCCGATGAAGGATTATGGCATAGAACGGCTTCGATATCAGCGAATTGTTCATCGCCTGCAATAGTGTTTTAAATATCAGGCGATATAAAAGTGTTGCTACATCTGAGCGTTTTGAGCCTGAAACGGCTCGATGGAAGGAGGTAAAATGCGTAGCATCACGTGACAATATTATAAGCTTCATGAGAGAATGGAGCGCTGGTAGTTGTATATGGGTTGAGGTGCACTTGAAATGATTTCATGGTATATATTTTACATGTAATCTATTTTAACTGCTTTTCCAAAATGGCAGTAGCTAATACCAACGAGATATTATCTGTCTTTCACCTTACATTTTTGCCATCATTTTCCTCTCCTTCAGGTCCTTGGATATTGCATATATTCTATTTCCACATCATTAGCCTCAAGCCCTCATCATCACCGTCAGGTTTTTGAAAACATACCTTCTTATTCTCATTATAATCATTATACAACTTCAACCACAAATCCCTAGCTCTACAATCCCTCCTATTCTGCTCATTAACGAAACAAGCTGGTCTCATCTGCGTCAATTGAACCTGCGTCGCCTCCCACGGTTTCGGCAGGGGGTAATCTGAAAAATGCACATATTTCGCTTCCCTGAATGTAGCTTCGGGATCCCAATTCACGGGTTCATGACCCAGATAATTTGCATGCTTTCTAGACCTAAATTCTCCAGATACAAGAGCATAAGGACGTTGGGGGAGAATGGAACAACTTGAGGCGTAAAGGTTGTTGACGATTTCCATGTCGTAGTCGGTGGGAGGAGCCTTTTTAATGGCTCTTTGGATGCGCTCGAATTCTTGGGTGGAAGGTTCGATCACCATTATGTGAGAGGAAAGCGTTGGTTTTTCAAGCCAGTAGGCTTGTGGGAGAGTGACGGGAGCGGAGGGGACGAAGAACAACTCGTCCATGTTTTTGAGAATTGTGGCATCGGAGTCAAGAACGATAAGCCGCTCGTATTGCGTTTGATTGAATGCTAGAAGTTTGGTATAGCTGTCGCCCCAGATTCCTACTGTTATTTAGTCAAGTTCTCCCAGAAAAAGTAGATATATATACGAGCAGGATCTTTCTTATGCTGAACCTCAATTGGCACCAAATTGACCTTGTATTCCCTTGCCTTCATCAACAGCCGACTTTCTACGCTTCCCATTGCTGGATCCAAATCAAAGCTCGACGGGTATAACATCACTCGATCCGCTTTACTTCCCAACCTCTCTAACGCCTCGAACAAAATAACAGAATTGCACAGATATTCCGTATTCGTCACATATTGGGCATAGGCGTATCGACTCCAATCAATATCCTTAATCGCCCACGAATAAAGATCCGGTGTTATCGGTTCTGAAAAATAACACGATGGCCCTTTGAGACGGCGAATAACGGCATTGTGAGTTAAGCTATAAGATATGCTTGGTATAGACCATAGTATAAAAATAACTGAAACTAAAATTGCCGTCCTGCGAAAGTTTCTTGATTTAAAGAGTTGGTTCACGCTGGGTCTTCGGCGGGTTGGTGAGGAGTCGTGCTTTTTTTCATCTAGGATCTTAAGGGGTAGGTAGGGTGAGTCGTGTAGGAAGTCGGGAAGATAGGACTGCTGGTGTGGCATGATTTTCAACGAGTTTCGGGAGCTCATTGAGGTTGTTGAATGAGGAAGAGGGGAGGGTTTGGCGTGCTCAGCGGGGAGGGCAATTAGATCTTACAGGTCTGCAAAGCAACATTGAGTATCGAGATTGAGACCTGCGATGCTTGTGTTGGTTAGCAGTTATGATCTCTTAGAATGAATGAGGATTTGACAGCCTACCTCGATAGCAAAAGCTTGCAAATGAGCTATCCAAGCAAGTCTACAACCGAAACGAAGGTATTTTTCAAAATAGCAATATCTAAAAAAGAGGTGTGGTATTAGAGCGCGTTCATCTGAAGCCGCAGAGAGTATAATCCGAGTTATAGAGGCGCGGCCAACATTTCACGGATGTTGGTTGTTGAACTTATCTCCATCCTTCAAAATTCGAAGGGCTATTAGCTGCCGTGTTAGGCGCGCGTTAAAGCCAGGTTTTGATTGTTAGTATATGTGAGCCTGTTAATTGATGACTTCGTCTCTTTATTCGCCATAGAATGTTTTCTCAGGAGCACTTCTCTCTAGATAAAAAATAAAGTTAAGAATACCCTAGGTAAACCCTGGCATATCGATAAGGCTACACTTGTCATGAAAATATCAGAGGAATGTCAGTCCTACCAAGAGAACGCCTCCCGGCATTTAACCCGATATTACCTACATATCTCTCCGTTGAGAGTTGGGACGAAAATTGAGATGTGCAACAAAAAGCCCTACGGTGAGACAGAAAGCGATTTTCCCTTGGTAAGCAAGGACCAAACTTAGAAGAAATACAGAAACCTTGACCTACAATTAAATTAGGAAGGATTAGGAGGGCTGCTACTTCTGTGGCGGGAGACAAGAGGTTTCATGAAGGTCAAGCCAAGAGTTTCTTTTTTCAACTTCACAGTAGATTAGACAAAAGTCTGAATTTCAAGGAAATGAAAAGTTATATTCATGGCCGTGACAAATTTGCACTGAAAAGCCACCTTCTCTAATAAGATATGTCCAAAATATCATCTGCTCTCCTTTATATCTTCTGCAAGGAAATCCTTATGTAAACCACCAAGAAAAGAATATCTCCACCCAAGAAAGATTAAACTAATAGCCACTATCCCATATCTCGTCATCACTACCGACCATTTTCATTGTCGGTGTCTTTGGTACCACTCTCATTGCTTTCTTCATCGCCTTCCTATCCTCCTTAGTCACCAGTCGAGGGGTCACAGGTATCATAGGAGTAAACGGTTGATAGGGACTATAAGGAACTGCACCTCCGCTCCAAGGAGTTCTTAATCCGGTTGTTTGTGGGCCACTTGAACGATTGGTGCGTTCAAGAACGGTGGTTTTCGTTGCTAAAGTTGGATTCATTGATTGGAATTGAGACTCCGGCTCAAATTGTCGGAAAGGAAGTACTCGGCTAACACCGCTAGTTGCGGAGGCGGGGCTAGCTTGTGTGGCGGAAACAAGTGTATTAGATGGGTAGCCTGAAGCTTTAGGCGTTACGGCTGAATCGGGAGATTTGGAGTTGTTGCTGTCTTTGAGGGATAATTTCAAAGAGCGGGTTTCCAATGGAGAAAGAGAAACCGTGGATTGGTTACCTCGTGGACGCTCGGAGCTAGGTCTAGAAAGAGTGTCTGCTATGCTGCGGGTAGGAGATATGTCTGGGTTGTAGTGAGGAGGGGATTGATTTTCTGGGATGGGGGGAGCTGGTGGTGGGGCATAGAATCGTGGGGATAGTGGCTCCTCATCTGAACCGCTACCAGGCGAAAATCTGGCGGAGAGAGGGGTCATGAGTGGTGATGATATTCGGAGGTTTTTCTTGCTGTTGGCCTTCCTGCTTTTGGGAGACATGATGGAAGAAAGGATTGAAGATGCCCGAGATTTGTTAGACTTGGTTGAGCTCGTATCAATAGGCATTGGTTTGAATTTTGATGCTCGTTGAGGTGACTCTCCCGGTATAGGACCCACTGGAAATATTGGTGGTGGTATGCGTTTAACATCCACACCAGCAGCTTTCAATTCTTCTTGCTCCATGACGTGTGCGTATATATCTTCTAGGCCCCGTTGTAGATTCTCTCGATCTGCTTCCACAACTTTGTAGTCGACAACGTTTGTATTGATTTCGAGAGTCGATTTCGACTTGAGTCCAGGATAGACGTATGGATTTGCTTCTGAACTAACCGTGGGTGGAAGTACGTAGCCAATGGAGTCTGACCTGACAACAGGTCCAATCGCAAAAGCGTAGGAGGTCGGTGACTTTTTTTCGTCCGCGTTCGAGGGCCAAGAAAAGTTCCTAGCACTGAGGGGTTGAGGAGATGAAGGGGATGGATCCGTTGAAGCACTTTTGACTTTGCTTTCTAAGAGTTCGATATCTGGAAGATTGACTCCAGCGGCGTTTCTAAGAAGCTCCTGGCGAAGTTTTCGCGATATAAAGAAGAGAATAATGCCCACGACAAAGAGCGTAAATAAGTATGCTCCGACTATTGCACTGATCTGACCAGGGAGGAGAGCTCTATTGCGAGAGGCGTGCGCGGACAGGGGAGGTCCAAATTGGGGCGGGGGTGCAGGGTCCCAATTGATCCCTAATGGATTGCCCTTTGATGGCTTCGAGTAATAAACAGTCGTAGCAGCTGGAGCAGGAACTGGATTTGCGAAGATAAGGTGAGGCCAGCTCAAGAGGAGAAGGGAAAGATGGACGATGGACCCCAATTTATTCTCTCGACTCATGATGCGGCTGCTGCAACCTTCTTAAATATAGATAATTCTCATAGCATCCTCGTGGCGGTAGGAGATATGTTGTGGCAGAAACAAGGGATTGGCAACATGAAATGTTTGACCCCTCAAGAAGGGGGTCGAATGGTATATATTCATTTGGGGGGAGTCCAAAATGCATGCTGTCGTGTGGTTGCTTTGCAGCTATTGCAGGGGGCCAAATACCGGTCAACGAGCGTCGATTGGAGGGGAACATTGTCCGCGGGGGGGGATCATGGCTGGAACAGGAACAAAGCGGCAGAAGCGCCGGAAAAGGATGGCCTATGGGCGATGCCGTCACGATTCGAGGCACATGGTGAGCTGCATCGTTCAGAGATTTCCTAGCAATATGGCAATGTGGTTGGATGACGAGGACAGAGCTGGCCTGGAAAGGTTGGCGTGATGGATATTATAATTGGTTGGTCTGCGCGATTAACCGCTGAGCTTTTTAGCCGAAAGAGGGGGTTTATCACCAAATCGCCAATTTCATGCACTCGAAATGCGCGCTTGGAAGAGATTCTCAATTGGTACCATCGCGGGAAGGCAACCCAGCATAGGGCGATGATGTAAATGTCCATATACCGCCATTCGTAGAGCTTGGTGTGACCAGATGTGACCAGATGTGACGATGTTTATGGAAAAGGACTTCCGGAGTCAATTCACAACCGAAAAAAAGGAGAGTAGAATTCCAAAGTTATGGCTTGAATTCAGGTCAACCTCGTGTTGAGTGAGATCAGGAGATTGCCACATGATGCAGGTACATAGTCACGAAGTTCTTCCGGTTAGATTCCCCCTCGACTGTAAAGAGGATCTAATAAAGAGTTTTAGCTATTAGAAAAGATCCTAATGATACTGTTCCTACAACGACCTTATTCATCCAAGCCAACAAAAACTCTGCCTTGCAGTGGCATAACGTAGGAACCTAACAAAACTCCAACACACTTTTCAGCTTACAATTCAGCCCCCAACGCCCGGACCCCTTTGTACTCCTAACTTTTGGCAATTGACACGGATGTTACAATCCATTACAAAGCTTGAGAAGCTTCATCTCTTTCTTCCATGATCCGGTCAAACTTTTCAAGTTCTTTGGACTCCACGAACACCTCTCGCACCCAGATCTTCCATTGTGTTTTATCCAAGAACGTGCCAATGTCTCTGAATGACAAGGAAATGCAGCCTCCCTCAAAAGTTGACCCTGCCTCCAATCTTTCACTAAGTAATCACTTCTCTTGTCGAATACCTTGTAGCTGTAGCCATCCCATATGAGTTACTATCCCCTGTTTGGACGTAGAATTTTGGGACATAGCTGCTCCACAGGCACGACGTCTAGCAGACTCAGTGACAGCGATTTCAGTATCTTTGAGTGGCTTCTTAGTCCTGAACAACGTCGTTCTTTAAGCTCCCAAGACTAGCATTTGCAAGAAGAGTATTGGGAACATTGTCCTAAGTTTTGTCGCTATGCTTAGAAATGAAGTTTGAACCATTGCTATAGAATCGTATCAAGACCTCGTTCACTAGACGCCCAAGCTTCTTAACCTTACTTTTGATAAGCAGCACAGTTGGGGAGAAGGGGGAAAGCCCCACAGTTTCCTGGGTGGGGTGTCGATGAGTTGATGTGCTGCTATCGTCTGTGACCTTTCCTTGGATGAAATCCTATAATTGTAATCATGAGGTTAGCATTACCATATTATGAAGGAGGGAAGGGGGGTGAATCCGTTACACCCTCCAAGAACATCCTCTTCAGATGTTGGGATCTTTTGGTCATGAATGAGGATAATCCACTTCTGATTGAAAGATTTCCATCCTCAATGCCTAAGAGTTCTTGAGACATTCTCTCTCTACCTTCCACCCTAAAAAAAGGAAACCTGAGAAACCAAATGCTTACAATCGAGAAACACCACTACGATGTAACATCTTTTGCCTCAATTCTTTCGAGGTTACCCTTTGTTAGATCTCTAGGGTTGTTAATGACTGTTGTGTCTCCTTCATAGATTGACTGATCCATATTCTTCTGCTCATCAGTTATATATCCCGACGTAGCCAATTCCGTTTGCTTGCTCTTGACCGAATCCGTTGAGTCGGAAGAGGTCTGGTTCTTGTGTAGTCGAGATACCAAGGGAGTATCTATTGGTTCTGCTGCAAGAACTTGCTCTTCCGCCACTTTCTTAGACGTCGCTATATCTTGTGCTTGACATGTTTTATTTTCCAATAATGGAACTTTGGCAGATTTTGGAAGACGACGGCGGGGTTTCACCGTTGATTTTATCCTTTCTTTATGCCTAGCTTCTCCTCCAGGTGAACGCGGTAATAAGTGTGACTTCTCCTCCTCTTCCTCAGCCTCTTTATTTTTCTTTAACTCATGATCAGCCACATTCCGAGACGATCCTACCAGAGGCGAACTGTCTTCTAATTTCAAGTTACCCATTAGATCTTCAAGGCCTGGCTGACTTTCTCCTCTTTTCTCTGTTCTCTTCTTGGCCGATTTGCGTGCTCTACGAGTTTTTTCCATCTCCTTTTCTTGAATGTCGTCGATAAGCTCGTTGCTACTGATTAGGTCACACCCAGTGAGCTCCTTCAATTGATGTAGGGCTTCATCGTGTCTTGCTTTGCTTCTGTATCCTAAGCAGTCCTCGATGATTGTAATAGCATATCCATGTCGGGCCGCGTCCATCGCGGTAGCATAAACACTGATATTGGTAAGAGCTCCACATATATATATCTCCGTCACAAATCTCCCTCTTAGTGTTTGGACAAGGGTCCCATCCTTGAAGGCAGAATAGTACGATTTGTTACAAAAGAGATCTGTATCGGAATCCGCGTGTATCATCACTTCTCTGGGATGACTAATACCAACTGCCCCAAGAGCTATATCCCTCAAAAAGGGGGTCCCTCCAGGTGCAACTGTCAAAAAGGTTTCGGGAGTGTCCTCGGGACCAGTATTGTCTTCGGTTTCACGGCCCTCGTTTCTGTCACTATCGGGGTTTCGAGTCTGGAAGTCAAAATCTCGGAGTCAGTACCATTGTATGAGGAAAAAGTAGGAATGAGGAAGAGGAAGAATATATTTTTAAGAGGTGCAAAGCATCCAATCCCTTAATTCCGAGCATTCTCACAAAGGCGACAGAAGGAGCAAAAACTCTCCCAGAAGCTGAGGACTTACAGGCTGGACTTTAGATGGTCTGCGACGTCGTTGTCGAGGTTTCAAATCCTTGTTTGTTATAACCTTCTCGCTATCGACATGAGGTTCGTTCACCCTCCGCGAGCCCTCGAACACGCTGCGAACCCATATTATATCTCCAGATGGCCGAACTCGCGAGACTAAGTTGGTGATGTTCTTCAAGAAGTTTGGAGGGTTTTTGACAGAAAGGGCACTTTCTGATGAAATGAAAGCATCCTGCAAATCGACTATGATCAGTGCCCGACGGGTTCGCACAAATGGCAGGTCATTTTCGTCAATCTCGATCATTTCGGGCAACCTTCAAGCAGACACGTCAGTAAAGGGACCGCGGATTGGAAAGAGGTGAAACCAGGCGAAGATCGCTTCGTAGGATAGATGTTACTCAGGATAGAGAAACTCAGTCGGTATGGCCAAGACAAGCTTCATACTTACAGTAATAGCGGCAAACCTCGAGCTCATACTCTTGAATTCAGCGGGGTGTTGGGCATGGAAAGTAGAAGAGACCGTGGCAGGATAAATGTGCACAGAGAGAGCAAAGTCGATACGCAAGTGTCACATTGCATAACGCTGCAAGATTTCACAAGAAGAAGGCGACACTGCCCAAAAAGATGCACGGATCGAACAACTTGTCACGATTTGAAGATTCCTTAATAACGTTACTGCGTTCATTGCATGGACCGGGGTTTCCTAAGTGGGGCCTGGTAAGCTTTTTATATGCGAAGGAGCGGGAACCATTCCGAACTCGTTTACGGGGGTTTTTGGCATGGATGGCAACATGGATAGCAACATGGGAGATGGAGGGTTCATTGGTCCCTCGCTACCTCACGGAGGGCGTTGCCTAAAAGAGAACTTGCATAAGGATTAGCTGATGTTCTCCCAGTCGGGAAAGCTCATTGTTTGATCTGAAGAGCGCGCTCAACAGATGACAATTCGAAACCATTTCTAAAGTACTCTCTCTAAGCACACAGGCTAAGCTTTAGCTGGCCTCCTCTCTGATGTATGCAGGTTAAATGCATTTCCCTCGGGAAGCAACCATTTCTCATGGCTGAGAGGGCTATTGGCAAGGTTCAAATAAGAAGCTCAAGGAAAGGACTTTCTGAGTGATATCCAAGAACCCCAATTCTGTTTTTAGAAATAGACTCTTCGCTCATCCAGGTCAACTTAAGTGATCTTACAGCTTTCGTTGGTCACTACAAACAGGCCTCTGAGGCAACAGCTAGAAGGGACTTGTCCGAATGGGCTGATTGTCGTGCCATTCGGACGAATATTCGGAGGAACATGGTACATAGCTATCAAAGCTTCAGGTTACTGCTCTCGAGGCTTCCAATGCCATTATTTATATTTAGGCCTCACACAATGGCTGACAATGTATTTCAGATCTGCAAAACGAAACCACTCCTTTACTTGCATAAGTACAACTAAGGCCAAAGTAGGTAGGCATTGTCCGCAGTGGGTTTCCCGCCTGTGGAGATAAAACCCTAGTCTCCCATGGCATATAAGTGCCGCATAAATCTATCTCATTATTCTAGAAGGGATGCCAGGCTTCTTTTTACTGATAAGCGTCTATTGCATTGAGTCTGGAAATTATACTTCGTACGGTACGTACCTTGCGCCGTGCTCGTTAGGTATTGTCCCTGTTCAAAAGATCGGGTCCGAGGTTGTATCAAATGTCACCCGAGTGCGGCTTATGCATGAAAATCAGCAATGCTCTTTTAGGTCTGAAGATTGCAATTAACTTTATCTGGAAGTAAGGAGTTGGAAATGACTTTCTTTCACTACTGACTATTGGGAGTATAACAACTATTTCTTTCTATCTTTCTTTCATGAGCCGAGGTGCCCTGAACTTTACCACTAATCGCGCTATAAGAGGTTAGAGTTGTGCCTCGGCTTCTTTCAAACAGGAATGAATGCTCTCAACAACTTCCAATTCAACTTTTCTAACATACTTTTAAACAAACCCTTGACCTTCAAGGAAGCCTATAACCTCTTTCCACATACAATTGCAACCGACTGGACGGATAGACCTCAACGCTAACACCTATCAACATGGCATCCTCCATACCCCAATACAAGTACTTCCTCATTACATATCCACAGCCTTTCATTGCACATGTGCAAATCAATCGACCGGAGAAGATGAATGCGTTCGTTGAACCAATGTGGCTAGAATACAAGACAATCTTCGACACCCTCTCCTACAGCCCAGACGTCCGAGCTATAGTTCTGTCCGGTAATGGCCGCGCATTCACAACAGGTCTGGATGTACAAGCAGCTTCAGCGGGTCCGGTGTTAGGAAAGCCGGCAGAGAATGAAGATGTAGCGAGAAAGGCACAATCTGCTAAGAGGCATATTGCTCAATTCCAGGACTGTATTTCGAGTGCTGAGAAGTGTGAAAAGCGTAAGTTGGTCTCCTCCCCCGTTCACTTGAAATCTATATTGCAGACTGAGTCAGAGTAACTATTGCTAATTATGTTCCCAGCTGTTATCTGCGTAATGCATGGGTATGCATTCGGTCTCGCTCTTGATATTTCAACCTGCGTGGATATTCGGATTTGCTCCGCAGATGTAAAGTTCGCCATTAAAGAGGTTGACATCGGTCTTGCAGCCGACATTGGTACACTTTCCCGCCTACCTAAAATTGTTGGCTCTTTTGGTTGGATTAAAGAGGTTGCTCTCTCAGCAAGGACTTTTGGGGCTGAGGAGGCTCTGAAAGTTGGATTTGTCAACTACGTAGAGAATACAAAAGAGAAAGCTTTGGAGAAGGCATTTGAGATTGCGACATTATTAGCAGAGAAAAGTCCAGTAGCAGTCCAAGGAACGAAGGAATTGCTGAATCATGCTAGAGATAACAAATTAGTAGATTCGTTGAGGTACACAGGAGTTTGGAATAGCGCAGCTCTTCAGACTCGTGATGTAGAGAGGGCTATACTTAGTGGGCTGCAAAGGAGAAAGCCTACATTTGAGAAGCTATAATTAAGATAACATTTAGGAGAGACGTTACCAATTCTATTATATTGGATGCCTTCTTTAATTGGCAGATGGTCTTGGCTCTGTCTCGAGCATTGAAACTTTAGGACTGAGCTAAGTTGAGTGTCCCGCGAATCGATGTCTACCAACTGGCAATCACGAATACGCATAAAGTCAAATATATTAGATTCAACATTCAGTATTCACTTACAATAGAAAATATGTTCTTTCTTTCATCTTTTATGAAGCCCGAATTATAAATATCAGTCCTAGATCTCTTATATAGCGGGGTTGTTCAACCTCAGTGATGTCACTGGCGCGAGTTTCAGACACGCGATTTTCCTAACAAATTTTATCTCAGCACAACCACCGCTTGTGTGTTCTATAAGTCTAAGATGTGTGGACGTTACTCACTAGCTCTGGTAAACTCCTGGGATCCGTAGCGTACATTTCCCAATAGCTAATTGAACCAGCGGCCTTCGCAAGTCCGTCGTTATCTGGAGAATGAAAACATGCCCGTGTACGAAGCTCCTGAAGACGAAGGTGACCTCGCTCCCCGACAAAGCCACAACTTTGCTCCTGGCTACAATGGTATCGTTTATCGCGCCGACACACCAGATTGGGGTGCTGGACCACGGTCACACAAAAAAGGCGAAGGCGAAGCCCAGGAGGCATCCAGCACCGAAACCCATGAAGAAGAGGTTCATAAAGAGGTTCGCTACAAGCTGCAAAGCATGAAATGGGGTCTTATACCTTTCTGGACGAAACGAAATCCGAATTATGGATCATTGATGAAGACGATCAATTGTCGAGATGATTCGTTGATTGAGAATCGGGGAATGTGGAATACGATGAAGCAGAAGAAGAGGTGCATTGTTGTTGCGCAGGGATTTTATGAGTGGTTGAAGAAGGGGAAGGAGAAGATACCGCATTATGTGAAGAGGAAAGATGGACAGTTGATGTGCCTTGCTGGGCTGTGGGATTGTGTTCAATATGAGGGTGTGTATTGGAGAAAACATCTTGCTATGATATAGCTGATGAGGCAATTCAGGCTCTGAGGAAAAGCTTTATACGTACACAATCATCACGACAAACTCTAACAAGCAGCTGAATTTCCTACATGACCGAATGCCGGTAATTCTAGACAATGGCTCGGAAGATCTCCGAACCTGGCTTGATCCGAAAAGACATACTTGGTCAAAAGAACTCCAATCCCTCCTGAAACCATATGAGGGAGAATTAGAAGTCTATCCAGTCGACAAAGCGGTTGGTAAAGTAGGAAACGATTCTCCGAATTTCATCGTCCCTGTTGCAAGTGCCGAAAATAAATCAAATATTACGAATTTCTTTGCTAAAGGGGCAAACAAATCCAACACAAAGCCAAGGAAAGAAGAAGAAGAAGAAGAAGAAGAAGCAAAGGTGAAGGAAGAAAATAAATTTAAATCTGTCATGCACGATCCAGAGGACGATTCAAAATCCCATAGCACATCGAAGCTTACAAAGGAAAAAGAGAATAAAATAAAAGAAAGCAAGTCCACCCCTATCAAGCACGAAAAAGGAGAAGACCGCAAAACAATCGATCATACAGGAACAGAAGACAACGCACCTTTACCCATCCCCAAACAAAACGACAAAAAAGGCGTCAAGAGAGAGCTCAACGATGTCAATACTGATGAGACTCCAAGGAAAGCTCCGAAGTTGTCTTCGAGTCCTAGTAGGGAGAAGTCGCCTACTAAGCAGACGAGGACAACGAGAAGCGCTACGAGTAATCAGGCGGGGAGTCCTAAGAAATCTGCTGCTACTCAGGAGAAAGGAACTCAGAGGATTACGAATTTCTTTAAGTAAAAAAGTCATTTGGTTCGGTGGAATGGTGGCGTTAGTGATTTGCTAGGCATTTTGGAGGAGGATGATGCCTCATGTGCTATGAGAAATGAGTTTACAGGCTGTCGTAGGATATTTGTAATTCAAAGTTGTTGCATTATCAGAGTTATACAAGGAATAATTGCGTGGCAACAAAATGCATCCTTTCTCTCAAAATCTTTCTTTTTCAAAAACCACGCTTCCCTTCCAGATTATCTCTTAAATCACAAGGCAACGTGGAATTAGACTGAGAAGTATTCTCAGTTATCCACATCACGGGTTCCAGAACCAGGCACGGTTAATGATGCATATTGTAGTAATGTGCTTCTCCTACGGTGGACATATTGATAGTTAAAGATTATTCCAATTTCCAATTGTGCTTGTTTTTCCATGCTCAGACTGAACAAGAGGACTATTTTGTTGCAAATCTCATTTACGTTGCCCTTGGCTTACGGTTGACATCTCTCCTAGTACCGTACAAGGGCATGAAGTTTGTTGCATGTCTTATTTGACATGTGATCGATTCTATTCATAAGTCTGAGCAAGTTTTCAGAAGAGACACGGACTTTGCGAGAATCTTGTCAAGAAAAGCGACGTTCTAAAAACAACTTTCTTGTGCTAATGAAACCCGTGTGTATTTACAAAACAACGATGGCTATATACATTATCTTGAAATCGAGCAAAGCTCTCTCTTACGAAATGAGTGTACCTTCATGTCAGATGTTTTTCTCCTTCAAAACCTCCCCTCGGGAAATCCGGCAGATGCTAAGTGATCCAACCCTCTATCGGGCGATACATGCCTTAACCAGCGCAGTATCTGTACTGCCAGTGGGGGTTTCTGTTAGAGCTATCATCGAGTTAGTACTTGTGATCCATATCCTAAAGATTAGGAAGATAGTCCTTACTATAAGTAGAATCAAATGATCCCGCCGACCAACCCAAGAACCCAAGATACACATCCGAATTCTGATTCAAGTAAGCAATCTGCTGGCATAAATAAGTTTCGCAAGAAGCCACATTCCCTCCTCCCGTCTCTGTATTCAGTGCTGTGCGGTTATTGGTCCTAAGCCAAGTCGCCAGTGGTTCAAACGCGTCCGATATATTATTCGTGACGCATTCAGCGTGTGTGCCAGAGTTATCCGAGTCCAGATACTTATGCACATCAAATACCAGATTGGTAGTTGACCCATCTGGATTGGTAACAGTCATCAAAGCAGCACCGGAACCATTCGAGATGAAATTTTCAGCAGAAGTATAGTCATTTCCAGCCAAGAGAATAATCTGCGTAGTCGCTCCCGCATTCCGAATCGCAGTCACAGCTGCTTGTACACTTGCGGCCCATTCCGTTATGCTAGGAATATCTACATCACCCAAAATATCAGTATTCCTCTCCATCATCCTACCAATAGAAGCAAAAACTTACCATGCGGTTCATTCATCAAACTGAAAATCACATTTTTTGTGCTAGCATATTTCGTAGCCAGCTGCTGCCACAAACTCGCAAACTGCGCATTCGTCGGTCCTCCCTGGCCAATAATCTGTCCATTCCACCGCGCATAATTATGTATATCAATTATACATGAAGCGCCGGTAGCCAAGCAAGCTTGTACCAATTGATCGTATTTAGCGAGGTTGGCAGCATTCAATGTGCCACCTAGGACATTACCCACGAGATACTGCCAAGCGACGGGCAAGCGGAAAATATTGAGGTTGTCATCTCTGACAAAGTGAGACATCTGAGAAGCGCCATCGGGTCCACCGAGTGATGCGAGAGGAGGATAAACGTCAGTGAGATTGCAGGAACCGTCGGTAGTGCAGCCGAAATCGAACCCAGCTATATTTACTCCAGCTAGACGATGGTGTGTTAGTTTTTGTGGGATAGGAAGAGCGAACTTTGAAGTACCTAAAGACTCTATGAGTCTTCAAAGTAAAAAGTAAACATACCATATTTCATAGTCCCGGTTGCCGTGGCAGAAGCACTTGAAGTTGTAGTTACCGTTCCTACTCAACATCAATATCCATTGAAGCTCCATTTCTCAAATGATCGGACACACCACTTGCAGTTGCTGTTCCAGGTACACACTGTGAATAGTATTCACTAAACACATTAGCTTGCGGCTTGTGAAGAGAGTGTTCTGATAGACTCACTTCGATTCAATACAAGTGTATCCCGAAACACAAGTAGTAGCTCCGGTCCATCCACTGCCTCCGCACTGTCCATATGCTGATTGTTGCGCTTTCACGCCTACCAGAAGCAGAGCACCTGGGAGTATTTGCTTGGAAAACTTCATTGTGAAAGATTGAGTGTATTCCGCAAGCTTTCTAAAAAGGGATAGAAATGAAACTGGGCTTGTAAAGAAAAGAAAAGAAGAAAGCCAAGACCGCGAAGGAAGAAGAAACAATTATATGCAAAAATCTAAGGGTGACTAGAAAAAGATACTTACATCAAACCAACGGACCGATCAACCCGAGGAAACTATTTCTGGTCTTCCTTCGATAGATTAATAATCTATCACTGCTGATCTCGTGATAGGAGGGAACACAGCTTAATCAGGTTGAGTGGATCAGTTCGCAGTATATTGCAATCATATACGTATTCATCTATTCATTCATTTTTTTAAGACGTAGATCACTAATGAATTCCAATGAGGATGCCCGACCCCCGCTCCGAATAGAAGGTCCGAATTGGCAGTAGTCGAGTTGTTCTTCCTTGCTTTATTTTGAAATCAAGCAAGCAATCTCTAGGATGAAGTCAAGCGCACAACATCCCTCTCCAACTCCTCGGCTAATACTGCGGATCTGGGGTAATTCAGGGGTAACTTTCCCGGAGGGGCCTTTGGTACCTGATCTTCAATACCCTCCCTCCGTCGAATTACGGACCAAGCTGCTCCGTTCTTCACACTCAAATACCATGCTTTAATCTATGGGTTAAAAGATCTGGTGTACAGGTGATCTGTTCTGTTTTGAGCGGGGTAATTAATGCGTTGTGCATTTATATTTAATTTGATACGATGCATCACTTGCAATTTTTTTTTGGAGATTGTTTGTTAAATTGTATGGTTTCGTATATACACATGAGTTCTGAGAAGCTTTGGTTGGGATTCAAGGGGAAATGTAGTGGGCGTGACTTGAGATGAATGAGGCTATGCAGATAGCCCAGCTACACTAGTTGTTAGGGAATCTTCGATGTATACGCCAGAGAAATACCAATCTTCGGCAGAGTTGTCGCTGTAGCCGGAGCGTCTAACAGGATTTAGAGTCAGTATGTTTCAAATGGGAGTTTTCGGGGTTTCTTTTTGTAAAACTTCGAGCAACCACTCAGAATGTTCAACAAAGTTCGAGGTTTGAACATTGTTTAATTGACTGGGAAGTATAATTTGGGAGTACTCACGGTAATCTCAGAACACCGAGATGCCAATCCTCGCCATTCTAGGAGCAATCAGTAAGTGTCCTCCTAGGCAGTTGAATTCGCAGGAGAACTCACCGAAGAAGCGCTGACAGAGACAGGTCCAGCAGTCGAAACCAGAGGATCTGATCCCGTCGAGTGATAAAACTCAACACTACCGCCCGAGAAATCGATTCCATATGCAACATTATGCCAAACTTTCCCAATCGTTAGATTAACTCAAAACCCCAAATGGAGAGAAATTTGAGAGGGGACACGTACCTCCAGCAGTGAAAGTTACGTTCCATTGAGAAACACTATTGACTTCCCACCTCAAGTTCGGATCGCCTGAAATAGTCGTTGCTTCTCCATCTTGATTCTGTTAATATCCCTCGGCGTTGCTGAGAAAAAAAAATACTTACTGATCCATCCATATTTGAGTTCCGTGAAATGGGATTCACTATTTATCATCAGGATCTCCCTCTACAATCCTATTCTTCAACAAGCTTACAAGAAAGTAACCTGATGTTCCTCGTTCTCACTAGGCGGGTTCGTAGCCTCATGCTTAATGGAAAAATGATAATACACTTTCCCTTTATTGATCGCAGCGGTCGTTTGAGGAATGAGTTCTGTTCTCCACATGCCATCGTTGTTCCAGATGGAGGTGCTGTCGATAGTGAGTTTCAGTCCTTCTTGAGATGATGTGTCGGCTGGGTTCTTGTAGCTGGTTGATGCCGAGAGATATTCGGACATTGCACCGCTGCCGTGGATGTAGTATTGATAGGGACCGGTTTGGTCTGACCAACTCCCTAGTTGAGGGTTAGTTGTGTGGGTTTCAAAGGGGAGAGGTGAGCTTACAATCTGCTACGGTTGCGAGGGTCGTGTTGCTGAATCGGCCATCCCATAGAATTGTTCCTAGAGAGAGATATTAGTCAGTTTATTTTCAGAATTAGAGGAGAAACTTACCTGCCACGGCACTTAGGAGTGAAGTAAAAGCTACCAGTGAGGGGAACATCTTGATTTCAAGGAAAACTTAAATAGAATACGCTAATTCTTCCTGATCTTAAGGTACTTTTGAACGGGGTGGATTCTTTGAAGTATATATAAAGACAACAGTTCATCTCACAGGTCAAATGAAGCCATTGACATTATTTCCGCCTACTATTGCGTCACAACTGTTGAGCATGGTTGTGTTGAAGCACAGCAGCCATGACAATTTAATGGATATTGAAGGCATTCTCGTTGTTTATCCTTCCGGGCCTTCTCTCTTGTTTCATGTTTCCGTATCCAGATGAGTTGGGGCGGCTTGTCGATCCGTGGCTTACTCCCCAGATTTTGGCGTGGGTGATGAGGGGAAGCCTGTTAATGTGCATGTGGTGCCATCAGGGGCCTTTTTCTGCGGTGGTTGAATGCAGGTTCGTGGAAACTGGATGTCCAATAGACCATTCCGGGGAAAGTGCATAGAAGTCAATCTACATCTAATACCTTCACCATCGCTCGAAGATGCTGTTATTCTTACCATGCGATGATTCCATAGCCGATGATGTTGCTTATGGTATTTTCAATCCCTCTTTGATGTATCTCTCACACCTCATCGTCATCAATTAACAATTTAATATATATTTCTTATCTCTTCAGACAAATTCATTTCGCTCATATGCCACACATATATTCAATTCTAAACTTCCTTAAACATAGTCACATTCACTTTCGAAAGTCTTATGCAAAGCCTTAGATCATCCCTCTCAATCCCATCGCTGTATTCAACCCAAACCTTTCCCTTGTCTAACTTTTCATCATCCCGAAGAAGCTTCGAGCAGTCCCGACTCCATTTCCGAAGGCTAATTGCATCATATGCGAAAGAGACGTCACGAATTTCTTTGATACCCCATTATGTGATGACTCTAATCATTGTACCAGGCTTGACGTGCCCTGTAGATTTAATTTGAAGATTTGAAGTAAGGAACCTAACCGTATGAACCAAAGACCTAGCACAATAAGGCTCAAATATATGATCGAAGATGAATATGTACAATACTAGAAGCAACTATATATAATTTTTATGCGAAACCAAACGAATGTCCGTACAAAATGTGACAGAATAAGCTAGCTTCCAGAGCGTGAAACCTAAAACATTTTTCTTGCCAGCTGCCTGCTTTTGAATGTTTAACGATTGACTTCTTAACTTTGGGAGCACTGGTAAATGGCTTTCTCTCATTTAAAAGGATGGGTTGGCGTTGGTCAATAATTGCTCGAAATAAGCCTCGAACCATGTCCCGGCTTCTGGGGCAGGCTTAAGTGCATCAGAGAGACCACAATGAGCATCGTAACGTGTAGCAGACGTATTAGATGTACCATCGCACTCTCCACCGGGTTTGACCCAGACAAAAGCATCTTCGAGAGAGTTTCCGGTGTTGGATGTAGGTCGTACGCCAAAGCCGGTGCCGACAACATTGCACCAATCTCCCCAGGCCTGTTGCTGTGTAGGCTGCACTCCATTTCGAGCTGCGCGGTTTGTTAGAAGTGTTTCAAATAGTGTGAGAAAATATGTTAAGCTTACAGGTATCCGTGATGAAGTGTGCTGGGTAACCCGCAGACACAAGGAGAGGAGCCAATGCAGTAATGTACTTCTCTTCGTCGCAATTGGAGTCACCTTGGGTGTATGATGCACAAGTGCCTACAGACCAGGCATTGTAGTTGGCAACATTAGTTGCAAGACCTCGGACTTGAGATGGACTTCCCGCTGCAGTATAGACCTTTGCGAAGAGTGTTGCTGCAGGACCAATGTTGGCGCTCCATCCGAGCCAGCCCGCGTGACCGGCATCCAAGTACATTGATACGTTGGGGAGATTCAACGATGAGATAGCATATTCGACACACTCTAAGTAAGCAGACTCGGCATTGGCACACTTTGCGACGCTCAAGTTCGTGACCAAATTGGCTAGGGAATCAGGCTCTGGGATACCATCAATAATGTATCTCGCAGGAGATAGGAAAACGCTTACCAATGACCAGAATTACTTTCACGTCAGAGTAAGTGACAAGTAAGGCTTTGATTGCATCGATGTAAGCTTTATAAAGAGCAACACCATTGTCTGCAATAGTGTATTCTCCATTGGACGCATCTGCAGCACAATCTCTGTCGGGAAGGTCATATACCACGAATGTACCAGCAACCTGAGAAAGTCAGAGTCAGGTAAATAGCATGTCATGAATTTGATCTCTATAAGAGAAAAGCAATTCTTACCGGTGGGTTGGCGCCAGCAGTATTCAAAGTCTGAATGTTTTCGAGGAATGTGCCCATCAATGGAACCTTTGCCGCAGTATCACTAGATTGAAAGTTAGAAGCCACTTTTCTTTCATAGACTATGTATCATACAGCCACACGAATGTCGGGACATCCGCAACTGTAGCAGCTTTTGTAGCCATTGCTCCGGTAAGAGACGGCATCGCCGACGTTGAGATTTCGGATGCATAATATGGATTGGCGTATAGCGCCACACCAGAAAAGGGATTACCAACGACACTGCCGGTGGTTGCTGATCCAGTACTTGTAGATGTACTCCCAGAGCGAGTCGTGGTTGATGCAGCTGTGCCTGGAAGACACTGGCTATAGTATTCATTGCTTTCCGTACATACATAGCCCGAAACGCAGGTAGTTGCGCCTGTCCAGCTCTGTCCTCCACCTAGATATAGAATTAGTATGTTTACTTGCCCAAGAGACACAGCTGTATCTCACATTGTGCGTATGGAGCTCCTTGAGCGGAGACAGTAGATACCAAGGCGGCTGCCGCAAAGACGAAAGACTTCATACCCATTTCGGCGAAATTGAAAGAGATGATAAAGAAGGTATAGGTTTGGATGTGAGTATCGACATGTTTATAGGTGTCAGACTGACCTCTTCATATAAGGCAGATGACATTCCAAAAAGGGAATTTGATCGAGATCGAAATGAAGACATATTGAGGTTCGGAAGAACGGCGCCGGCTTGCTATGCTCTCCGGAACAGGCTGATATGAGAAGGAAATACGAATAGAGAGATTCAGGACAATCTCATCACTTACTGGTCAATCGAGCAAACACTAGCAAGACGACACTGCTTGCCCAATAAGACCTACTCCGAAGGCGATCAGGCTGAACATGTAGAGGATCTAGCTTTCACGAAAACAGATCGAGCTGTTCATCTGATTTTGAACAAATGTATTATTAAATTCCATGCAAAGAACGGAAAGGGAAAGGCCTCCAATGATGGCTAATATCGTGACCTTGAATTCGATTTCCGGGACCTAAGGCTAGGAAGCAACGGGCCGTCAGAGGGCTACTCTCATTTTGTGTGATGACAGCAAGACTGAGAAGTATTAGCACAATTTAGCTTTCCTGTGTCCTCCTCTTAGAAGCATCCTAGATGCGGGGTTGAGGCCACTTCAATTCCCGTTCGTTGACTCCCCATGGTATTCTGCAGAGGAGGAGTAAAGTTTGGTAAGCCCCCACCTTTCAGGTACCAGGAAAAGAAGCCGTATTTCTTATGCCGAAAGCGAGGGAGAGGGGGGCGATGAAGGAGGATTCACAAAGAAACTCAGCAGCTGTTCTCGTCTTCGAGGGACGGCCAGAGGCTTATATATTTCTGATGGCGAGTGTTCTTCCAAAATTTGGTATATCGCTGATACGTGCCAAGGAGAAGAGAAGGCTGAAGTGTACTGTCTATTGTCAGAGAAGTGATATATATGGCGGTCCATAGACCTGTTTGTGCACAACTACCCCTACCCCTTCCCCCAGACTTTCCACAATGCCACAATGCCACAGGATTTTCGTTGCATTGCTGTATCACGCGCGGCTGAATACATATTCGACGCTGGCTCGAGTAGATTGGGATCAATGAGTATTGATTGCAGAACGGTCCGAATCACCGCACTTGTTTGGAAGATATAATAGCCGGAAGAGGACTCGCCGCACAAAATTCCGATGGCTCGACAAACAACACTGTCTTTAATCACGATACCATCACATCCTTTCCTTCCTTGTCCCTCTTAATGTTCCCGTTTTATTATTTCAGCTGTTGCTCTCATATTTCCAGTGGCGTCCTTCAATCTGTAGGCTTGTCGATCCCCCGTTGAACTGCATTTTCCCGCACTTCCTTGTCAATATCAATGTGAAAGCTTCAGAATAAGCTGCATCTGACCCAATGTCCTCATAAATTGATATGAGGGCTCTATAATTTTCTACTATCAAAGAAGCTTTCTATCTTGAAACAAGGCCGAGTCCAGGATTGATAAGATCTGTTTATCTCCTTTGTTAATTCCAAGGATTTTATTTACAATGTGTATGAATCCATTGGTTGGCGTTCAGCTTCGATTAAGGGGAAGTTGTGGAGATCCCATAAGTTGAGGGTTGAAGAGCCTTGATTGCATGAACGTCAACTGGCATATCAAGCTCCATTAACATTTCGAATGGCATAACTTAACCATGAGAAGACATGTATATAAAGTCTAAGTAGCACCACGAGACTTTGAGATCTATAATCATCTCAAACACTCTCATTTCTCCCTTTGCTTAAAGCCATACCATCAAGATGAAGGTTTTCGCCACTACAATAGGCCTCTCGGCTCTGATCAGTCAAGCATCATGCCACTACATCTTTGAGACCTTCACCGCCAACGGCGTCAAAAACGCTCCCTATACATACGTCAGGAAGAATACCAACTACAACTCTCCTGTGACGGGTATATACCCTCACGTCATCCACCCCTACTATCTCCTGACATATCATAGACCTCACCTCTAACGACCTCCGCTGCAACGTCGGAGGAGAAACCTCTAATGGGACAGAAACCGTCTCCGTACCTGCAGGCTCCTCAGTAGCCTTCACCTCCGACGTGCAAGTCTATCATGATGGCCCTCTCTCGGTCTACATGGCTAAAGCCCCCACTACCGCCGCTGAATTTGACGGCTCAGGAGACGTCTGGTTCAAAATCCTTGATATTGGTCCTGATTTTTCTAGCGGAACTGCGGTGTGGAATCTTCTCCGTAAGCTTCTATCCCTATCTTTCATTCACTTTCATTTTATCTTCTTCATGCTAAG
Organism: Chlorencoelia australis; assembly: GCA_003988815.1. Classification (NCBI taxonomy): domain Eukaryota; kingdom Fungi; phylum Ascomycota; class Leotiomycetes; order Helotiales; family Cenangiaceae; genus Chlorencoelia; species Chlorencoelia australis. Next base: position 109,427 of record QYAN01000025.1, read on the forward strand.
CTTTGAAAAAGAAACCTATACATTCGATATCCCCTCCTGTATCCCCTCTGGAGACTACCTTCTCCGCATCCAGCAACTAGGGATTCATAACCCCTGGCCGGCAGGAATTCCTCAATTCTACACCGAATGTGCACAAATTACTGTCACGTAAGTCCTCAGCTTCTTGGTGTGCTTTTTTCTTTCGGTTGCTCTGGATGTTGAGGACTTTAGTGTTTCAAGCCTCTTAAAATATTCTTCCCCCTCTGATCCCAATTCTTTCTACAATGGAAATACTGACTCAAAGATTTCTATCTTATAGGGGTGGTGGATCTACTCAATTAGGTCCAAAGGTGGCCATTCCAGGAGCTTTCAAAGACACCGATCCAGGATATACTGTTAACATTTATAACAATGTATGTCTTTATTCTGCGACTCCTTTCTTAGAAGTGAGACAAAAATCAGGAATTTAGTGCTAACGAGAGGACCACAGTTCCACAATTACACAGTTCCAGGACCAGCTGTTGCAACGTGCTGAGTCTAGCGTAGTTAAAGTTGTTTATGGGGCTTTGAGAGACGGTTATGAGGTACAGGTGTGACTGGATCGGATGGAAAGGAGGAAAGATCTGAGGTCGTTGAATTGGGCAATGAAGAAAAACAGTCCTTTCAGATTGAGCTTTTGTGATTTAATTGTATATATTTCAATTAACCAGCTGCTATATGTGCAGACTTCTCATTTTTCTTTTGCCCCTAGAGTTGCCAATGACTCCCTTGTTCTTGTTCTTAAAGATGTACCTCCATCTCCCCTCTCTTTAAAAACCGAGAAATGAAGCAAAGTCAGTTCAAAGATCGATTCTTACCGCCATCTATTTGAGAATTCATTTATTTAGAAGAGTAAGCCACAAAAGCTGGATTCATATTCGTCTGAGTGAACTTTCATACAAAACTTTTATTGCCAATGCTCGCCATAACTTGAGTTGATAATTTATAGCATGAAGTGTTAGAAAATGACTCTAGATTCTCTGATTATATTTACTCAATAAGAATGTCTAGATCGTGATACTATTATACTGTGTACCTTCTATTTAGGATATGCTAGAGAACGCCGAAAAGTCTACAGAGCAGAGTAATCTTAACGCTGTTAGAGTATACCACCTGGCCAACTCTCGCTCAAGTGGAAGGTGAGAGGGCGAGAAAAGAATAATAACTTTCAAGCAATGGTTGGGAAGGCGAGGAACTGTGAATGTTCCAGAATCGGTAGAACATTGAGGTGTATTTTCCTATTGGTAGACATCAATATTTTGGATGGAGATGAAAAAGGGTTGATAAATGAAGAGGTGGTAGCTCATTGTCAACTTGCTTAACGAACTCGTGGGATGGGGGGAGGTGGGGGAATTAGTTTCTGGGAGTCGATTTCCTCTGTCTAACGGGGAATGTTTCTTTAGAACTGAGAGTTAACAAGCGTATAATCACGTGATGTCAACTCACTATGAGCGATCTGACTTGGGTAGGTACTAGGTAGCAACTTCGCAGACCTCGAATTGATAGCTTAAAACGGAACAGATGAGGATTTTGAATTTACAGATGAGTTAAAAGACTGTTTATGTTAATTCGGTAATAAATAGCTGTTTAATTGAGTTGTTGAAATGAAGTCGAGGAAAGATGCGCTAGCGGGGTTGCTCTTTCCTAAGCGAGCTTCCCACAAATCGAAATATTACCCTTAAAAAAACTCCAGCATCAACTTCTACCCGTCTTCACCACCACCAAAATTGCGATGTCTGAGCAACTTATACTCAAGGGTACCCTTGAGGGCCATAGCGGATGGGTTACATCTCTTGCGACTTCTCTCGAGAATCCTAACATGCTCTTGTCAGGATCTCGCGATAAGTCCTTGATCATCTGGAACCTGACCCGCGACGAGACCTCTTATGGCTACCCAAAACGATCTCTCCATGGCCACTCCCACATCGTCTCCGACTGCGTATGTTTTATCTGCGAATTTTGTGCGCAATTGGTGTAGAAATCGGCTGACAGTCTGCATAGGTCATCTCTTCTGACGGTGCCTACGCTCTTTCTGCTTCTTGGGATAAGACCCTCCGTCTCTGGGAGCTCTCCACCGGTACTACCACCCGCAGATTTGTCGGCCACACTAACGACGTTCTCTCGGTCTCTTTCTCCGCCGATAACAGGCAAATTGTTTCTGGATCTCGCGATCGAACAATCAAGCTCTGGAACACTCTTGGTGATTGCAAGTTCACTATCGCTGAAAAGGGACACCAAGACTGGGTTTCATGCGTTCGATTCAGCCCCAACCCTCAAAACCCCGTTATTGTCAGCTGTGGATGGGACAAGCTTGTCAAGGTGAGATATAATTTTCTCTGGGGCATATTTCGAGCATGCGAGATCTATTATGATGCTACGCAACTCTAAAGTATTTGCTACTTCAGAGCCTGGGAAACCAAGCCATGAGACAACTCAACACCAATGCACTGAAGCAGAATCAGCATGCTTAGATTTGCACCAATATCTATATTTAACTGAGGATTGTCATGCTGATAGTCTATTAGGTCTGGGAGCTCAGCTCTTGCCGCCTTCAAACTGACCATATTGGACACACTGGCTACATCAACACCGTTACTATCTCTCCCGATGGATCCCTCTGCGCATCAGGAGGAAAGGACGGAACCACAATGCTTTGGGACTTGAACGAGTCAAAGCACCTTTACTCTCTCAACGCTGGTGACGAGATTCATGCCCTTGTTTTCTCCCCCAACCGCTACTGGCTCTGCGCTGCCACTTCCAGCAGTATCATCATTTTTGATTTGGAGAAGAAGAGCAAAGTTGATGAATTGAAGCCAGAGTTCCAAGCTGTCGGAAAGAAGAGCAGAGAACCGGAGTGTGTCAGCTTGGCATGGAGCGGAGATGGACAGACTTTGTTTGCGGGATACACAGACAATATCATTCGAGCTTGGGGTGTTATGTCGAGAGCATAGGCTATCTGGTACATATAGCAATCATAGGGTTTCTTTGCGGCTTTGCGGGATTTACTTATCTCTTGTCAATAAGGCAAGATACATTCTAGCATGGCATGATAGCATCCCAATGAAAAAAAAAAAATAAGAAATCTGCAAAAAACATGCTGCTGAAAGTGACTAAAGTGAATCAATTGGCCTGAAGTTTCTTTGAAATATATTATTCCTAAGCTTTCTTCTATAAAACATGGAGAATGGATGATGTCTGGAGCCGAAAATGAAAGCAAGGGCCTAGAAGAAACGCGTTTTACAGGCTCGCGCCAAATCCAGCTTTTTCAATTAAAATCATCTCCATGCACAATTTAGTTTTTAGTTCCAGATTCAGCCAGTATGGTTGCCTGCCCCATCTGCAGCCGCTCAGTGAAATCCAAGGATATTAACGACCATATCGACAGTGGATGCGAAAAGTTCCTGGAAACCATTTCTCCGCCACCTCAGCATAATGGAAACCCCGAGAAACCCTCTACTTTCCATAAATCATCTGTCTCTAGCTTCTTCACACCTGCTGCAAAGAAAGCTGTCTCTTATCCTACCCCCAGAGTAGAGTCAAGTCCCGCTCTTAGCTTTCAGCAGAAAACCCAAAGCAATGGAGTTGCAGGCAATCCACCAACTCAACCACAACGCAAGAGATCCTTTGAAGATACCGACAATGATTCTAGCACGAACCAAGAGGAGATTGTGCTAGAAAAGGGTGCGACTGAGCCGGCGACCAAGAAATCAAAGAGCAATGCCTTCCAGAAAGCTGCTCCCTTGGCTGAACGCTGTCGACCGCGCAGCTTAGACGAGGTCTGCGGCCAGGAATTGGTCGGACCACAAGGAGTACTACGGAGTCTCATTGAGCAGGATCGCATACCCAGCATGATACTCTGGGGAGGAGCTGGGACTGGGAAGACAACAATTGCGAGGTGTATCTCTGCCATGGTTGGGAGTCGTTTTGTGGAAATCAATAGTACATCTTCGGGAGTGGCGGAGTGCAAAAAGATCTTTGCAGAAGCAAGAGGAGAATTGGGGCTTACGGGGAGAAAGACGATTATATTCTGTGATGAGATACATAGGTTTTCAAAGAGCCAACAGGATGTCTTTCTGGGGCCTGTGGAGTCGGGTCAAATTACGTTGATAGGGGCTACGACTGAGAATCCTTCGTTCAAAGTCCAGAACGCATTACTTTCTCGATGTCGGACTTTCACGTTGCAAAAACTTACAGATGAAGATATTCTGAAGATATTGGAGAGAGCTCTAGCAAACGAGGGCCCAAATTACACACCGTCGATGCTTGTAGATACAGAGCTACTCAAGTATCTTTCAGCTTTTTCTGATGGAGATGCTCGTACGGCTCTCAATCTACTTGAGCTCGCAATGGGCTTGTCTACACGTCCCACAATTACAAAGGAAGGGATCAAAGCCTCTTTAACCAAGACTTTAGTTTACGACCGCGCAGGAGACCAGCATTATGATACTATTTCTGCTTTTCATAAATCGGTTCGAGGAAGTGATCCAGACGCTGCTCTCTACTACCTAGCTCGTATGCTACAGTCCGGAGAAGACCCACTGTACATAGCACGAAGAATGGTGGTCATGGCGTCAGAGGATGTTGGCTTAGCTGACAACAGCATGCTCAGTCTAGCGACTGCCGCGTACACAGCTGCTGAGAAAATCGGCATGCCTGAATGTCGTATAGCGATGGCTCATGCAACTGTAGCTCTTTGTCTTGCTCCTAAAAGCACCCGAGCCTATAGAGGCCTTAATAACGCGTTTGCAGCATTAAAAGAGCCGGGCGTTGCAAGCCTTCCAATTCCTATCCACTTACGGAATGCCCCTACAAAATTGATGAAGGAATTGGGATATGGAGATCAGTACAAGTATAACCCTAATTACAAAGAGGGCAGGGTGGTACAAGAGTATCTGCCAGAGCAGTTGCAAGGCAGAAGGTTTTTGGAGGACAGAGATTTGGGGACAGAGATAGACCCAGAGGCTTGGAAATAATGTATTAGAGGCATAATTGTTGGGGATTATATTTGCATTGCGATGGCGTTGGGAGGATACCTGGACGTTTGGAGCAGAACAAAAGCAATGAGTATTGTCTATCAAATATATGTATATCTAACTATATACATATCTATCTCAAGCCGATTAGGTCTTTTGAGATTTGCAACATTGTAAATGATAAAATCTAACCCCTCACTTGAAACTAAATATGGATATTTATTGCTGTCTTTAGTGGATTATGTCTCTTTTCGGGATTTGCAATATTGTCAAATGCGGCCGCATCAAAAAAAGAGCTCGACGTCATAAATACTTCAATTAGTAAATGCTGTTGACATTCCAACCACAATCAACAATTCAAACTTTCATATCATGTCTGCCTTCAGAATAGCACGCCGCTGTCTGCAACCATCAATGGTCTTCAGCAGAACAATCTCTATGGCCAGCCGCCGAATGGCAGGTCCTGGAAATGCCCAAGAACATGAAGGCACTTCAGAAAATCGCAAGATACAAACCAAAAAACCACTCAATCCGGACATGACATATACATGTTTGAAGGCCAACAAGATGCCTTCAATAGGCGAAAACAAAGCTCCTCCAGAGCTCCTTACATCTGTTGACCCAAACTTCACACCGAAAGATTCGGTGCCGCAAGATACAGGGCGCATGACGGGTGGCACACAGAAAGGAACACCAGATGAAGAATCAAATGCTGAATTAGGCGTTGGAGAGATGAAGGGTGCTAAATTTAAGATCGAGCCTTTGAGGAGGACTGGTGAAGATGATAATACGACTAGGGCTAGGTTATTATGTTCGCATATTCCAAACATTACTTTTGAATAAGTGCTGATAATTTCTATATATAGATCAAAGCCGTAAGAGAGGTACTCTTGAAAGCGATTTATTGATGTCTACTTTCGCAGACGTATATCTTCCTAAAATGACAAAAGACCAAATGGCACAATACGACCTGTTTTTGGACGAGAATGATTGGGATATATATTATTGGGCTACCCAAGAACCGACACCTGCTTCCCAGGAAACTGCAGGGGCGGGACCAGATTTGCCAATGGCTCAGGGAACAGATGCATGGCAAAATGGACAGCCAAGGAGTGGAGAGTGGGCACAGACAGTGGGCACTTATAAGCCTGCGTATAGACCTGTACCTGCGAGATGGAAGAATAGTGAGATTTTGGCGATGTTGAGACGTCATGTTCTCTCGAGATCGGCCGGGGGCATTAATGAGGAGGAACTAAGAGTCAAGGGAGAGGGATTAAGCCAAAGTATTCAGAGAACTGGTGGTGGAGGTAAGTGTTCTCAGATCTCTATAATGGGATTTACTGACCAAATTCTCTTGCTAGGTATGGCGTTTATGCCTCCTATTTATCAGACTAATCGATCGTAATATGTTACTTCGCTTTCTTGTATCATATTTTACACTAGATGAATCGATATAAAGTGTTTCTATCAATGAGCTGTACAAATAATGTACGAAATAGATACCATAGTGAGGAGTGTAGTTCGAGTGCTCGAAGGCATGCCCTATCGAAGTGCAAGCCTATTAAATGTAGCTGTAAGGATCCTCGTTTTATGTCACAATTCATCTCTTTAGGTTAGTGCGTTTTCGTGTTTTCGTCCTTGGAATTGCAATCGTTGAGAACCAAACGTAAGGAATCAACGACGTCCGTCAAAGGCAAGTGCCGTATTCATGAGCGGTCCTCATTAAAATGGTTACCTTAGACTATATGCTGGAATAGAACCTAAGACTGTGCATATGGAAGTACTATCTACATCGAAGCGAGTATTTTAAATGTACCTGCATATTCGGCACAGGAACAGACAAAGACATAAATTAGCGAAAAATTGGTGAAGAGCCCCTAATTCTGGCAAGGCTGGAAACTGGAATGCGTCTTCATTTAAGTGGCTGAATGTTCATTCCAGAACTGTATCACAGTCCTTGGTTGCAAACAGTGCATTCCATAACGCAGCCTCCCATTTCAGTACTCTGAAGATCTCGATTTCAACTAGAGCGAATCCTCAAAAGTGGTCAGAAACTCAACTAAGTAGTTCCTGAAACTAGACTTACACCTTCAAATGGCAATTAGGTTGCTCTTTTTACTATTGAAGAAGGCCTCAAAAACGTGCTGAGATCTTTAGTGCCAATGGTGCGAAGAATGCTGTGAGGAATGGAAGCATTCCTCAGACCCATCCCCACAAGCCACACACAAGCCCTATCAACTTCCATGGAATATGGAGCAGGTAGAATACTACTGGCCTTCCTCAGGAATTTCACGTTGTTTGCCCAAGGGACAAACTGCTCTCTCACGTGTAAGTCACGCTCTAGATCACATTATTTTACATTCCAAAGCTTTCATTGTACGATTTAATGCAGATGGCTGGACGATTCCCAAGGCACCTGACTTTTCATAAATAACCCTTCTCGGACGCTTTTGCAATGTTTGCTGTCTATTCTACATCGTATATCAGCTTCCCGCCCCTGCATAACTAACTCAATAAGCTCCTCAATCAAGCCTAGCATACTCATACCTCGCTCGGATCAGCTTACTCAATTCAGACTCCGGCCTAGCCTATCTCATTATGTCTCTCTCCATCGCCTCATACAATGACAAGGATTTCTACGGGCAGAACTTGGAAGACTTTGACAGTGACTTCTTCGAGCAATTCGTCACATTCAGCCCAACCGAAGAAACAGCCGAATATGAAGCTCTACAAGAGACAGAGTTACTCATCGGCGGTAGTCACTCAGCAAGAACGTTTTCATCCTCGTTGGAAGAGCCAAAGCATGCCGACAACTATTGGCAAGGCGACCCTTGGGCCTTCGCCCAAGATACCGCCTCATCTAGCACATCAGATGAAGGCAATATTTTCTACTCTGAACTCTCAGGAAGAGCCGCAATTTCTGATAGCGAGCTACTTAACCTTGAGGATATCTCTCTTCTATCTCCTCAAATAGGCGCATACTCCCATCCCTCTCTTCCATCCACTCCATCACCAGCAGCCGCAGCTTCGTCGAAAAGGAAAAATCGCATAGCCGAGTCACTTTCAAAGACCTTCAAAAAAGCTAGTGGAAACATCAATCGGGTACTAAAGAATCCCATCCGAAAACCAAGCGCATCACCAAAGATGCTTCACAGCTCTATACCACACTGTAGCAAGAACAAGCTCGATCTCTGGGGGAGGAAGCTTGCTCTCGATGCAACTAAATTCAAATTCAACTTCAACGAAGAAGATTTGGAGGTATCATCGGCTCTCCCAACAGTCAGAGTCTCTGAGCTTTCAGAAAACCCCAGCGCAAAGATTACAGAGACTGTCAGTCTGGACGATTTCTCATGGTGCACACCCCCACCACGTCAATCAGCAAGATTGCCTGCCGATTACACTACACCCCTATCGACACCTATATTGGAACATACACCCGAATTCAGCTACCGACACTCATCCGGAGCATTTCCAAAAACCCCTCAGCTTCAATCCTCAGCCTCATGGAATCAGGTGCCTGCCACACCAGAATTCAATACATACCGAGGCTCATATCCAGAAGTAGTTGACGCAGAATCATCACCATTATGGTGGAATCACGCCGCTGCAGCGCCAAGGGCTCAGCCATTACCCAATACTTTCCACAGCAATCCACAGAGGGCGACGAAGAGCCTTGCGTATCAGCTACAGAACAACTTAGCCTACCAAGCCAATGTCATCTATAGCCCATCGAGTATGCCAGGAGGCCTCATGATCCAAATGCCCGGAAGCTCCGCCCAGCAACCCCACATCGTGGCGTCGTCGCCCATGCTGAACCAAGGCTACTTCAGAGCTACACCATATCAGCCGCACTCGCCCTACACAAGCCCACACCACCAAAGGCAACACCCACACCCACACTCCCAATATCCACAATTCCCGAGCAACAGGCAACCGAAATTACCCAATCCGTTATCCAAACCCAAATCGCGCAAAAGGCGATCTGGATCAAGCGAATTAGAATCGCCTTCCCCTAAATCTTCGCCCACCTTCCACGTCCATAAGCAGCGCAAAACACTGAAATCTAAAAGAGATACACCACGAACACCAACGCTAGGAGGAGCAGTGAATTTCGTAAATTATACACCCCGTGATAGCCGAAAAATCCTGACTGGGGTTGCACCGAGTGGATCGTCGAAGACGAAAGCGAGGAGGGAGAAAGAAGCGCTGGAGAAGAGGAGAAAGTTGTCACAGGCTGCGATGAAAGCTATAAGAGCTGCGGGAGGAGATATTGGGATATTTGTTGAAGAGAGTCTTTTTGTCTGATTTGGGCGTTTTAGATTATTTAATTAGATGGTTTAGAAGATTTTTGTATGGAGGTTTTAAGGATTACTATATACTTGGATAACATATAATCTTAGACTGATGGAAATTCTTATATCGTTATCTGTCTTCTAAGTCCTATATAAGAATGATCACCAGTGACAATGTTTCTGAATTATTTGCATTTTTAAGAGTGGGGTTTTTGTGATAGGTTGGTGACAAACATGCACCGGCCTCCAGATTTCAATATTTGCACTCCTTCCCGCTCTCGCTCTGAGCAACGTCATTCTCTCGCAAACTCAGATCTCATGAGATGTGAAGAGTGGAAGTTGGCTACTAGGATTCCTGATTCAGCGTCCCCTTATAGCCACTACCTAGTGTCTAGTCCTGGTAGTAAAAATAGGTACCCGCGCTCTAATCGCTTATCATCTAAAGTCCAACCACTACTTAACGTTCGACTCTTGTCATTTCAGACTCATCTTATTCTAACTCACCTATTTCCTGTTACAATTCATGTTCGTACCCATCTGAGCTCAGTGCTTTCTTTCATTGCTAGGCATTGCGCTAGGTATTAATTCCCGCTATACGCATGGTTCCCGGCGGCTGCAAGGGGCACAGAATAAAAAAAGAATCAACCCACAAGCGATCAGCAAGCCAGCACGGTTATTGAGCCAACAGCAGGCCTCGCTGACGGTTAAAAGGATCTCAGCCCTATAAATGTTAAATGAGAAGTAGACTCCTAGCGTTTCACCATTCAGCGGTTCGCCAGGAAGAAGATGATGAAGAGTGGATAGGGCCGTTGGATTTCTTGGATTTCCGTCACTGCGTGACTGCACCCATCCGGTCGAATTGAAATGACTATTGACTGTCTATTTCTAGCTTGGTGGCGGCTGAAATGGCTTCCCATTGGCGCTATTTTTGGACAAACTCTGCAATTGGAATAGATTCCGGTAAGGGGGTTGGCTTTCCTGCGGCCTCCCTTGTCCAAGGTCTCGGCACTTTGGCCATTATCGTCCCCAAGGGCCAAGGGGTCGAAATAGCAATAGCAATCAAAAGTACACGGATATGGGGTCACTCCCATGTTTGCTTTACCCCTCGCGCGAAAGTTTCCAAAAACCCAGTTGTACCCACCTACATCGTCATCTGAGATCTATAAGTCTGAGACACCAGATAACTCAGCCTGCAATCGAATCGAACATAACCAAACAGCTTCGCATGAAAATTCGATAAAGAGAGGGTTCGATAAACGTATGGGGCTGTGCCACAAAGATCACTGCGATATATACACCAACTGCATAGGGCTACCTGCGAGTGGTGGGAGATACGATCGTGGCTGGAAAAAAAAGATACATACGTCTCAGCTGGATGTTCCACTTGGAATAGCACTCATTCGATTGACTCGCGTGCTAAATTGTGCCTCGCTCACGCTTCTTATATAGTTAAGGCTGGGCTCCCGGTTCCTTTCTTACATCAAATCGAGGCGAGTAAGAGAGGGGTTTCAGGAATGGCCGATCAAGACCAAGGGGACGACGGCTGTCCATCCGACAAACAAATTGCAAAAGCGGTATCAATAACGACTGCTCGTCCAATAAAGGCGTCCATCTTACCATCGTCAAGCCCAAATACTCGTCAAGCCAGTTCTTCCGTCTCAATCCCTTCAGCCCTCTCAGCAGGTACTCGGTCGAGTTCATACGACGATGTGGACGTTAGTCATGTTAAGCTCTCAACTGTTGGCAGGGCCTATACAACATCGCCGGTAGAAGGAACAAACCATTCTCGTCCTTCCAGATTAATACCCGCAGTCCTGCGGACTAGTCAGATGTCGCCAATATCACCTTCCAAGAGATTGTTCGACGTCTTTTCTAAAGATAAAGGCGGTTCATACGAAGCTGTGTCTCCCTCGGAGGAGCTTGCGCGAAAACCGTCATTAGCCAGGAGCATGAGCAACCCAGGCCCAAAACGTGTTTCTCCAAAAAGGAAATCTTCGATGCTCAGTCCTTCACGTGGAGCTATACCAGAAGAGGATTTTGACATGAGTTTACTCAAGTCGGCAATGCCTATGGGAGAGATTAAAACGACGGAGATTGAAATGGAGAGTGAGCAGAATGATCTCCCGGTGGTTACACCAACCGCTGCTGGCTTCGACATTTCTTCATTTACTGGACCTTTCAATCCGACCGAAGCTCAAATGAGCGAGATCAGAAGACAAGAAGCAGCAGGCATTCTAACGGGTGGTCTTGGAGCTGGTTTGAAACCTGATGCGATTATCAAGAGCTCCGATCTGATAGCCAATATGCCACAGACGCATCATTCTTCAAAGTCGGTATCTCGAAGGTTGTCAATGGCAGGGCCGCGAAGAATTTCCTTTCGAAATCCTGGGTTGTCAAGGAGTGATACTCTGAGAGACTTGGGACAAAATGAAGCCAATAAACGTGGAGAGATCATTGAAGTCGTCATGGAGAACAGTCCTGTGGATATCAGCTCTCTAAATGGTGGGAGTACGACCAATGTTAGTTTCGACAATATCAAACCATTCGGATCATCCAGTCGAAATGCTTCATTTAAAACGACGGAAGTATTCTATCCCCAGGCAAACTGGAAACCGTTCTCCATGCGATGGCCATATCTCACAATGCTCATCGTTATTTCAGTCGTTCTTGCCGCTTCACAAGAATATATATATCAAAAAGCGCACAAAAAACCTCTCTTTCAATTCAATTCACCTGGGGAGATCAAAACCTGGGATTACTTTTGTTTCAAATACCTCCCAACAGCTGTGGCTGTCACGTTTGGCGTTTTATGGCAAGTCACCGACTTCGAGGTCAAACGATTAGAAGCATATTACCAGCTTTCGAGAGACGGCGGCGCTCTCGCTGCTGAGTCAATCAATGTTGACTACATCACTTTCTTCAACTTCTTGCGCCCAGCAAGAGCAATTCAATTTAAACATTATGCGGTTGCAGTGTCCTCAATGGCAACAATTCTTGCAGTGTCTCTGGTGCCTACTCTACAGTCTGCTTCGGTCATTCTGATTCCCAACCGAGACCAACGAATCGCAGATCCCAATGGTGTAAAGGGAATTGTCATCAGCTCCTTTTTTTCTAGATCTCTAAGTGTTATCCTAGCAATCTGCGCTATTTTTGGCTGCGTTCTGGTCTGGCAGCTGCAGAGACGTCCATCAGGACTGGTTGCAGATGTAAAAGGCATAGCTGGGATCGCTGCCATGGCTAACAGAAGTCACATTCTTATGGATTTCCGGGACATGGACACTGCAACCCCTGAACTAATTCATGAGAGGCTCAAATCGCATCGTTATACGTTACGAAACTCATCGCTTGCACCAGAAGAGAATACAGTGCTTACTCAAGCAGAAAAGGATAAATATGATCAACATCAGAGACACGAGAATCCTCATCCTCTCATGCTTCAACTAAGAGCGGGTATCCCGTTTGTATCGTTGATGTTTCTATTCATCATGTTGATCCCCATCATACTATTTTCCCCAGCCAATATCATCACGGACAAGACGCCCTGGATACTGACCCTCGGCGCTGTCGGCATTAAACTTGGATGGGGAACTCTCGAAACAGACGTGAGAATGATGGAACCCTTCTACATTCTCTCTCGCCGACACGCCTCTCCAAGAGTCCTGACTCTCGATTACACGGGCATGGCCTTCGGCTACCTACCCATCCGAGCATTTATGAATGGACACTGGCTCGTAGCTCTCGTCGGCCTCGGCTCTGTCCTTGCTGAAGTCCTCACCGTCTGCGTAACAGCTTTCAGCACCGTAACCGGCAACGATTTCTCGCCCGGAAAATCCAGCTCATCGGGGTCGAACGACTCAGGTGAAGAAACCTTTACTTCTTTCTGGTCAACCTTCTCTTTGGCCATCATAATCTTGACTTTCCTCTGCGGCGTCGCCTGTCTGGTATACTGGCGTCGTAGAAATCCTTTTTTGCCAAGACAACCCAGCTCGATTGCGAGCGTGCTGGCCTTTATTCACCAGAGTAAGATGTTGTATGATTTTGTGGGGACGGAGAAAATGAATAATGATGAGATGGTGGAGAGGTTGATGGGCATTGGGAAGAGGTATGGATTGGGCTGGTTTAATGGGAGGGATGGGGAATTGCATTGTGGAGTGGATGAGGAGGAGTTGCTGGGGAGTTATAAGTATGGGTATAATGCTCGGGAGGCAACGATGCCTTGGTCCACTAATTGGGAACATTATTGATTATATTATGAATATAAGTTCTATGATATTATATATTGGATATATATATGGGTTTGGTGTATGGGGATGGAGGTTGGGATATTTAGAGAGATACCTGCTTGTTATTTAGAAAGATGTAGATTGTACTTTGATCATTAGAATGAAAGCTGTACTATCCATCAATTACCCTTCCTTTTTATAAATCAAATGTTCTTTTCTCTTTCCATGAATTCTCGGAAATATGCATTGGTGCAGATCCAAAAGCACCCAATCTATTAGTCTGATCCCGTCACCCGCCCACCTTATTTCCACCTCCATGCCATGCCTCCATTCATATCGATCCCCACGCTCTTCATCCCACATACACATACTACGTAAAATACACATATCCCATCACAAAACCATGTCCAGAACTCTCCCCTTCGTTCCCTCCTCCCGCCTCTTCTCACCCCCAAGACCTTTCCAGCCGTTCCGACAATATCGAAAGCATTTCTCCTCCAAACAACCGTGTCTCACCGATGGCGTCTATAGAGAATTAACCGCTATGCGTACTCGTACGCCGTTTATCGAGGCTTTTAAAGCGCAGCAGGCGACGGCGAATCAATTGGATAGGCATGTGTTTGAGGCTGATGCTGGGACGAGAGATGCAGGTGCAGATAGAGATTTGTCTCCTAGAAGGATGAAGGATAGTTTTCATCGTGTTGTGAGTAGTTTTATTCGCTGATGTTGTCACATGATTTATTCTCTATCCGTTTTGGAATTTGGGGTAGAGGAGAGAGAGAGAAAGAGGAGAAGCTAATGAGTAGTAGATTCTTCCCCTAGCCCGCGATCCCTGGCTCCTAGGTAAGAGTTGAACTTTTGTTCCTGTGGTTTAAAAACATTTCTCACTGTGTTCACTTCCTCTGGGTCCCTTCCGATCTCCTGCACCATGTCTCTCTCTATATTTTTTCCTATAGCCATCCCCTTCTTTCAAACTAAACCAACTTAACCCCTCTTCTATCCTAGATTCCTACATCAACTCCTCAGGCCACATCCGACTCGGCACCCTCTTCATGGATCTAGATGCCCTAGCTGGAGTAGTAAGCTACAAACATACCGGCGACAAAGTAATGACTGTTACAGCGGCCGTCGATAGGATTACTTTGAAGAGACCCCTCAGTGAGATTTGTGATTTGGAATTGAGTGGTAGAGTTACGTTCGCTACAGGACGCAGTAGTTTGGAGGTTGGGTTGAGGGTTGCGAAGGCGCCGAAGGAGGGGGAGATGACGAGGGAGGAAGATGTACTTATGGATTGTGCTTTTACTATGGTAGGTATTTTCCTCATCTCAAACTTACCTTCTTTATCTCTCTCTATATTTTTTCAACTTTTTTAATGTTTTGGGTTTTTAGTTTAACGTTGAGAATAGGTATCACTCGATCCGGTAACTAAGAAACCAGTTAAAATCAGTCCTTTGATAGCTGAAACCGACGAAGAGAAAAGTCTCTTTGCGAAAGGAGAGAAGAATTATTTGGCCAAGGAGGCGTCAAAAATGGCGTTGAGGAAACAGTCGCCGAATGATGAGGAGAGTGATTTGATTCATGCTCTTTGGTTGAAGGGGTTGGATTATCATGGTACCTCTTCTTTCTCTCTCCCCCTTCTCCTTTCCCACTTTCCCCTTTCATGCTTTGTCGATTCCATCTATGTCTATGCTATTGTTTGATGGAACATACTAACAGGGAAACAGATCCCAATACCCCCTCCCGCAAACCCTCCACAGCAATGTACATGTCGTCGACGCGCGTCCAATCCGTACAAATCATGCAGCCACAATACCGCAACCGACACAACTTCATGATCTTCGGGGGGTTCCTCTTGAAATCGACGTTCGAACTCGCTTTTACGTGTGCTTCGGCTAGCTCGCATACTCGTCCTTCGTTTGTTGCGCTAGATCCTTCGACGTTTGAAAATCCTGTTCCTGTGGGCAGTGTGCTGTATTTGACCGCCATGGTTGCATATACCGATTCTCCGTTGATCGAGGGGTGGGATGGGAGAGAGGGTGGAAAGGGAGGGAACGAGAGAAGGAAAGGGAAAAGTAGGATTCAAATTAGGGTTGATACGAAAGTTAGGAATATTGAACATGGTGAGGTGAAGGGGACCGGACAGTTTAATTATACATTTGAGGTGGAGAGGGAGATGAAGGTTGTGCCGAGGACGTATGGGGATTTTATGGTTTTCTTGGATGCGCGGAGGAGGGCTGAGATGAATGAGGGGATGGAATGGGATGAGGGCGGGAAGGAGGGGGTGTTAGGTTAGTGGGTGGTGATATATTGATATTGGAAGGGGGGAGTTAGGAAATGCCTACGTGGAGGAGATGGAAATATGGAGAGGACTTGTGTGAGTGAAGTCAGATTATGAATGGAGGTTGACGGAATTATTATTAGAAATACCTCGAAAGCATTCCCAGATGTGGGAATCCAGCACATAACCTTTCTTCCCTAGACCTCGTGCACCTAACTATACGTCAAGTCACGCCTCAATCACATGATCTAATGCCCATGACTTGCTTAACCCCCAAAATACATCACTTACTGTACCATTCATCGCTTGTTTTCAGATCTCACATCTCATACAAATCTCGTTTCGAACAAGATAAAAGTCTCCAAGCTAAATCCTTTCGCTTCCGGTTTGATCGACTAAACTCACGGATGGCATATCTTTTGGGACGAGTTGGATTGGGACGGCGGGTGGGGAAAAAAGCTTGTGCGAGTGAGGTGAGACGTGGATGGAAAATCTTCAGATGGATAGATGATGAGATATTTTTGGGTTGTTCTTCCATTCAAGTTGAATGGGGGGGGCATTTGGTGGTGTGCATGCCATCAACATCCCAGAAATCCAAAGACACCAAAACTTCGTGTTCGATTGGCAATACGAAGTTCACTCAGCCAAGATTTTCCGAAT
Organism: Chlorencoelia australis; assembly: GCA_003988815.1. Taxonomy (NCBI): domain Eukaryota; kingdom Fungi; phylum Ascomycota; class Leotiomycetes; order Helotiales; family Cenangiaceae; genus Chlorencoelia; species Chlorencoelia australis. The sequence continues at coordinate 125,871 of QYAN01000025.1, forward strand.
GAGGTGGTAAGTACGAGCGAGTAGTTATCGGGTGATGGAAATGAGGGATGGAGGCTGTGCAAAGAGGGTAATGTGATGAATCATGAGCGGACCGAGAGGAATACAAAGGAAGGGGAAGGGGTAGTTGAATTATCTGCAGTAAAGTATACGGATACGGAGACTTAAGTAATCAGTAGTCATCTTGGTCAAATCGACATCGATCTTCCTGCTTGCTGCCCCTGACCTGGCCATCTCCCGCTGAATAAGGGGGGAGGGGAATGGCAACAGATGGATCAATCAATGGGAAGACAAGAAGGGAAAGAGGGAAAGAGGGAAAGAGAGAAAGAAAGAAAGGAAGGAAGAAATCAAAAGACAGCATAAGCTAGAATAGATGGATATAAAAAGCCAATTCATGATTCTAGCCCGACTATGATATGATAGGGAAATATGTGAGTTCGTCCTTCGACCTGCACGTGCCTCCGGCCGCAACGCAACGCAGCGCCGCGCCACACCATATCACATCACATCAAATCCAAACCTCAAACCCAAAAGCTCAACCCACCTCCAACAATAACAACCTCTAACCTTCTCGTCGACCTTCAACCCCCTCCGCTCCCCTCCGCTCGTTCACAAACCTACACCACCCCTATACAATCCAATTCGCTCTCGACTGCCTCTCCAGGTACTTCACTCGCAAACTCTCAATCGTTACCCGTGAGCTGGCATCCTCACTCTCCCTTCCCTTCACAATCCACGGTCGCTAAATCGAATCCCAACTCTAACACCCCTTCTCTGCCAACTTTTGGATCTCTACCTACGAGGACCCGGTGAGCACTTCAATCGTACCATTCCTCTTCTCGACCATCCATCCACACATACCTACAATTGAGCCAAGGGATATATTGGAGGCATTACACTCTATTCAAGTGCGACGACACACGATTCAAGGACTCCCTTCCCCCCCGGATACGACTGCTCCATCTCCTATCGTAAGTCCCGGGCGTCAACAACATCTACACACTGCCTCGAAGGCACTCTTTTAATACATAGCCCCTCATCATGCGATCGTCAATACTATCAGCGCCTTTAGTCTTCTTAACGACCCTTCTCTCCTTCCTTTCATACGCCTCTGCCGTTCGATTAATCGAGTCGAAATCCCTCAACACCTGCCAGGACAATTCCAGCTTTACCGCAACCCTTTTCGATGTCGTCTTCACGCCTGACAATTTAACTTTTACCTTCGACGTCGTCGGAGTCTCTTCTATCCAGGGAAATGTGACGTTCGATGTGCTCGTCACGGCGTATGGATACCAGATACTGCACAAAGTGATCAATCCTTGTGATCAGAACCTCGACGGATTGTGTCCTATGAGCACTGGACAAATCGATATTCAATCCAACATTGCACTCACCGCTGATACCATCAGCCAAATTCCTTCCATCGCGTATGGAGTACCCGATCTCGATGCCACTGTCAAGATTTTGATCAACAGTACTGCCAACCCAGATGTCAGTGTCGCGTGTGTGGAAGCGGACTTGTCGAACGGGAAGACCGTATACCAAAAGGGCGTGGGGTGGACGACGGCTATTATTGCGGGAATGGCACTGGTTGCGTCTGCTGTAACCTCGGGCTTGGGACACTCGAACACCGCTGCACATGTTGCCGCCAACGCTCTGTCCCTATTCGGATTCTTCCAAGCCCAAGCAATCGTCGGACTGACCTCAGTCCCTCTTCCACCCATCGTGCAATCATGGACTCAAAACTTCGATTGGAGCATGGGCATCATTGAGGTGCAGTTTATGCAAGATATTGCGACATGGTACCAAAAGTCGACCGGAGGGACCCCATCCACTCTTCTCAACACTCTCACCACCACATCCGTTCAAGTGGAAAAGCGGTCCATCGGCAAGAGATCTATGGATACCACGATCCAATTACTCACACGTGCTCACGAAGCCTTGACCAAGCGTGATACCACGACCGCGACAGGAACATATGTGGTGAAGGGAATCAAGCGCGTGGCATTCAGAGCTGATATCGAATCAACCAATCTCTTCCTGACGGGGTTGGCATTCTTCTGCATTTTCATCGTCTTTACCATCTTATTTGTGGCTATATTCAAAGCTTTCTGCGAGACCGCCGTCAAGGCACGATGGATGAAGAGTGATAAATTTGTCGACTTCCGCAATGGATGGTTTACCGTTCTCAAGGGTATCATGTTCCGGATGGTTCTCATTGGGTATCCCCAAATGACAATCCTTTGCTTGTGGGAATTCACCGAGGTCGATTCGGCAGCCGAAGTTGTTCTCGCTGTATTCTTCTTCTTTGGAATGACCGGAACACTTGCATGGGCAGCCATGAAGGTCATCCGGATTGCGAAACGGTCCGTCATGATGCACAAGAATCCTGCCTACATTCTTTACTCGGACCCGGCTGCTCTCAATAAATGGGGATTCTTGTACGTCCAGTTCAGAGCCACGGCTTACTACTTCATTCTGCCGACATTGATCTACCTCTTGATTAAAGGCATGTTTGTTGCATTTGGACAAAATGCTGGCACGGTTCAGGCCATTGCAATTCTCTTGATCGAAGCTGTGGCCTTGATTGGAGCCAGTGTCATTCGACCTTGGATGGACAAGCCTACTAACAGCTTCAACATCACCATCTGCGTTGTCAACTTCTTCAATGGGCTCTGTCTTTTGATTTTCACGGATGTATTCAACCAACCAGGCTTAATGACGGGCATATTCGGTGTGATTTTCTTCGTTGTCAATGCCGCAGTGTCCTTGGTCCTTCTCATCCTCGTCTTGATTGCTACTGGCTATGCTTTCTTCCGCAAGAATCCAGACACTCGATATCAACCCATGACCGACGACCGCGCCTCCTTCATCAAATCTCAGACGGCATTGAACACGGAGTTAGATGCATTAGGAGCCACTGCCAGAGGTGACAAGGCTGGATACAAGCATAATCTCGACTTGGATGACGACAACGATTCTTGGTCGTCACATTCCGAGAGAAACCCAGCAAACATGCCACTTCCACCTTCAACTGCTGGAACTGGTGCGTATAGAGAACCTCCTCATTCACCGATCGATCCGTCAGTACCTCTGTTCCCTACCCGTGGGGCTCCAAATTACCAAGACCATCCTCGTCAGATGTACCAAGCACAGCCAGAACCCAGGATGAACAGTGATCTCCCATTGATTAACTATCAAACTCCACCGGGTCCCTCACCAACTCCATATGGACGGGGGAACTCTTCCACCTCGAATTTGACAGGTAATTACAGAGCGCAAAACACCGCAAGTCCAGCGGGATTCAGAACACAAAATAATGCTAGGTATGTCCTTGCATTCGGAAATTCTCCTGATCAAAGCTAATCTCAAATCTAGTCCTTGGCAACGTGGAGCGGGTTATGAACATTAATGAGGAGGCATAATTGGCGTTTCTTCATACTACTGCTCCATCGCATAAATACATTTGATTGATGTGAGGGATAAAAGGGACTGGTGTTACTTGTTTTGTTTTTTTCCTTTTTCTCTTTACTTTTTATTTACTTGCATGCCGTCAAAGAGACCTTGTGCATCACATCATAACTTACCTACCTATCAACTACGTATCTTCACTCGGCCGTCAAGTCTCAATATTTCGAGAGAGAGGGCAGCTGGCTGTGTGGCGAACTTTTCACATTTCCCTTTAGCCTTTCCACATGCTACTTTTCCTTTTGTCTACGCTTGTGCACTTGGATTGGAATTGAAGGTGGATAAATGAATAGGTGGATGGATGTGTGGGCTGCACAGAAAGAAAAGAAAGAGGATGGGTGGGTCCCTACGGTTATCGATCCAAGCGAGAGGATGTTAAGTTAGTGAGGGAGAAAGAGGATTGTATTATAGGTGGCACAGACATACAACATAGGTTTTTTATAAGGGCATTTAACAGAAAGAAAATGATGTGATAGCTTATGATGAATGCTTGTTTGATTTGGGTTTGATTTTGTCATATAGGTTGGTGTGGTTGGTATTGGTAAGTTGAATGATTGAATGAGTGTTGAGTTGAGGGGGTAAGTGGATTGAGAGTGAGGGTAGAAATGGAGGAGGAAGGAAGGGAGGGAGGGAGGAAAGAAAGTGGGGGGGAAGGGTTTGGGATGGAGAAAGATAGGATTCACTAGTTCGTTCATCACTACATTTCACAACATTTACTGAACTCCTAGCAGTGAAGTAGTAGAGGGAGATGTGTGAGTTATAATAATGTATTATTCTTAATAGCTTATTTCAAAAAGAACAGAAATAGCGAGGTACTGTACTTGTACAGGGGAGTGTGTATGTATGTATGTGTATCCTAAGTCAGTCAGTTAATCAGGAGGATGGAAAATAAAAATAATCCCTCTTTTAATTCATTCCACCGAGGGTGGTGGGTGGTGGGAAGAGGGGAGGGGGAGGCAGATCAGCACTGTTCCTTGGGATGATTGGATTAAGTTCATTCATGGTAGTTGGTTTTATACTGTTACTGTTGTATTGTGATGAGGTATCTGTATTGATGTGAGAAGTGAGAAAGATGAGTCTTAGCAAAAGGGGGGGTGCGATAAAGGTGAACTAGGTAGCGATAAATCAAAAGATATTAGGATACGGGCTAGGGGAAACAATCATATAGTTGCAGCTTTCACGCGATTTATTACATTGCATGTGTGTAGAATAAACAAGTCTTCATTACGATCTAAGTATCAATAGTCCGTCCTTGATGCTAGCACCGGAAGAAAAGTTCCAGAGAAGTCGACGAAAGTAATCGGGAAAGTAAAGTAAAGTAAAGTAAAGTAAAGTAAAGTAAAGTAAAGTAAAAGCAGAAAAGTAAGTGTGTGTGTGTGCGTGCAGTGCTTCGAAATCGAGTTCCTAACGAACGACTAGTAACGAGACTCATGTCCGTGACGACGACGACGACGACGAGAAGCCATGAGCTAATCTCAACCCAAATGTTGAACCAGAAAGAACTTTGAAAGTCTCCATACAAAGACGAACAACCGCATGGTGAAAAAGCTTGATAATGCAATAATAGCTGTTCTGAAGACAGATCAAAATACGAGTTTTGTAAACTGAATTCTTTCTTTACCTTATATGACAATTAGCCCTTCTCCTCTTCCTGCCTGCCTGCCTGCCAGCCAGCCAGCTACTCCAAAGGATTGTGATCAGCATGTCTCTCCATCTGAGTAATAATTGAATGCTTGGATAACTTGGCAAATGGTGCAAAGGGAATGAATTGTGAGTGTTGTTTGTGATGAGAACACTTGGCTCCTTAGGTAGCTGGTTTTGTTTACTTACTTTTGGAGAAGGTACGCACTCAAGTCCTTTGCGAGAAAACGTGGGCTGAAGAGAAGAGGAAAATTGGTCGTTGAATAGATTGAAGAAACCAAAGTAGGACGGGACGGGTGAGGAAAAAACGAGGACACTTAAGAGTAGAAAATCAGGTATGGACGTCTTTAAGCTCTCACACGAATGACAAAATTGATGAAATCATAGAACATAACGGTGAAAGTAGGAGGGGGAGAGTATTGATATAGGTTAACTCTCTCCCATATCTACAAAGTGTTACTTATCTATCTATTTTACAATCCTCAACTTCCTTTATAACCCCTCAAGGTTTTCTTTTTGGCTTGGCCGGATTTGCAGCACGCTTCAAAGCTTTAGCTTCTTTCGTAGTCCGCTTCCCTATATCCCATCCCCATCCTCGTAAAATCTTCACAACCTTAGGAGTGACTGCTGCGGTTAGGGGAACCCGAATGAAGATGAAGGATTTGTGAATTGCATAGGCGAGAGCCAATTGAGTTGCTAGACCTAGAGGTTGTGTTAATATTTCGTCGTGAGAGCTAGACATAATTCTAAAGAAACTTACTAGCATTGGTTTTGTTATTTTCCTCGGCTTCCTCTACACCCCATCCAGCCCCTTCTAAGGCGGGCTCCTTTGCTTGCCCAAATGAAGCTCGCAATTCGTGCCATTTCTCTTTGACAGATTCGGGTATTACTGCGTTGATATGGGTAACAGCAATATGCTCCCATTTTCCTACAAATTGGTTAGCTAGAGCTTGGGGAATGACTTGAAAATGACAAGCAAGAAATACAGAATTTGTTCGTGGTCTTGATACCTGCCGCAAACTTTTGGGGTGGGTATTTTGAGATTTTTCCACTTCGACTTCTGAGCTTGCTGTGAAAAGATCACTCCATGCCGGTTTCTAGGAGTGTCCTTGAGTCCTAGCTTTTCGTATAGGAATGTAAAGAGGTTTCTTAGCGTGGCCCAACATGGCATAGGATGCCTAACATTTTTATTCGCTCCGATTTATATGCTGCTGTCTGGCTAGCTGCCTTAGACTGCAAGAATTCGTCCAGCCCTGGTCATGGCCTTTGGATCGGTTTGGGATTCGAAGTTCTATTGAACAGAACAACTTCTGGGTATCCCTGTCTTCTCCGGAAGTCAATGAGTTCCTCCTATATAGAAGCCCATTTCATCGGTATCCGAGCCCGTAGTCTGCAATCCATTATAGATGTAGGAATTCCAACTTGATTCTCTAAATTCCCCATACCACAACCCAGTAATCCCACCCCCCCTTTAGCTAGCACTTCGAAGAGCAAAATAACAAGAAAAAATAGTCAAAACCTACCAATTTTATCGGCTCCCAAATACCTAACTAACAAATAACAGAACGGAAAATCCAGCGCACTAAGCGCCAAATAAACCCCTAAAGCACTCCATCCGTATTCCCTCGACAATTTCTTCAATCTGCCTCCCAATGTAGTGGGTTCTTCGGGCGGTGGAGGCGCTGTACTATTTGGATTTGGAGGTGGTTTTCCATTCCTTCGTGTCCGCGAGTTAGAAATGAAGCGGAATGTGCTTATGCGGAGTCGCTGGAGGAGGGTTTGTGGAGAGGGAGAGGTATGATGGGATGTGAATGTGAATATGAAGTTTGCGCTGCTTGGCCGGGACCGGGTGGGTTGAGTGAAGGGTCTGCGAGAGAGGGTTCGAAGAGCTGGAGAGGAGGATGGCTGGAAGGCTGAGCGGAAAGTCGTGGGGAGTTGGACGGTTGCTCGAGCTCGAGAGCTGGTGATTGCTGCACGCAGCATTTTGGAGGTTTGGTGTTGAAGATGTGATCTAATTCGGTGGTGGCAGAATAGAGGTTTCGTAAAAGTACAGTTCGTTGCCTTTGCAGATAAAATCAGATTCGTCTTATATGTAAATCCCTTCGAATATGAAAATCGATTCCGTCCGAAGAATTGTGTCTCGTGCTCCGGAGGAAGCTTGAGATTCCTCCCTCAATGAAACAATTTAATACAAATTAAAGTAGTAGACTCTTCGAAGCCATGTTTGAGAATGGAAAAAGATGATTCATGATATGAGTACAAGCCGTTGTCGTAGAAGAAGTTCCCGTCGTGGTCTGACAAGAAAACTCCTCGAGATGAGAGGTTTTTAACTTGGCGGCAATTTCCACGGCCCGGATTTTGGGGATTTGCAAGCTAAGCGAGAAGTCATTAATAAAGCTTAATTAAATAAATGTACGGACCTAATGACTCGAAGCCGAGTTCATGCATTTGTCTCTATTCAGAACACAAGGCTCCAAAAATGCAGGCAACATGCTGTCGTCTTTGGATAAGGTCTCAATCGCTTACACATTTTGGAGCACTTATAATTATATAGGGGTGCGAAGTCCCAAAGTTGGTTCGGACCCATGATAATAGTTGAGATACTTGAGGTTGTTCATGAGATGCTCCCAACTATGTTTATTGCAAGTCAACCGCAGGACAGATGAACAGAAAGCCCAAACCAGAATGGTAATGTTAGGCCATCACCTCCATCGAGATGATATTAAAGTCGTTCTTGAAGCCTGTCTTCAGCATTCCCAGCTATTTCTAGCAGTTAGTGCTTTTCTTCCAACACTTAGTTGGTATATGTAACTAAAGTCTAAATACCTTTTTTCCAACCTTCTAGAACTATGTCATGTTCTTGTCCGTCAGAGTCAAGCGACCTTTCTACCATGAATCTAATTCTCATTTCCATCTGAAACCCTCCTTGGAAACCTATATCTATTCATTCCCCCATACTTTCTCTTCAATTATAAAAAAGAAGACTGTCCTTCGTTAACTAAACCTCTCAACTCAATTCCCTTCCCAGAAGTCTGAAATATCCATTCCTTTATACACATTTTCTATCATTAATCATAATGAATCTCCAATCTCTTTTCAAAAGGAACTCTACTCTATCCAATGCCTCCTTATCCACTTCCACTTCCACTTCCACTTCCGCCCTCCCTTCCCTGTTTACCTATATGGAAAATGAACGAACGCCCAATGCTGCTTCCACCTCTTCCTCTTGCTCATCCAAACCCTAGGCCACAAAGAAGAAAAATCCTACCGCATTAGCAACAATTTCATTAGTTACGGCATTAACATATCTCACCTCGTTTGCCGGCTGGAAAGATTTGCTGGGGGAGTTATAAAGAAGCGTGTGCGGTTTATACTATGTTCTTGGCTATTAGGAGGAAAGGGGGTGTGGTGCTGCAGGGGATTAAAACTGAGTAGGGGGGTGGAGATTGATAGAGGTGGGAAAGCTTGTGTTCGAGAGTTTTCTTGTGGAGATTGAAGAATCCAGCTATACGCAATATGAACAAGAAAATATGCTCTCCATAGGCTCACACGCAAAAAAAGTACTATATACAAACCTTTTTGGGCAGCGTCCTGATTCCACTCCACTCCATCTAACAGCTAACACCAGAAGGAACATTCTCACACTGGCTACTCGTCTTCCCCCCCGTAACATCCACTTCATCCCACGTCCAATCACTACACGCCCCACTCGCACAAAGAATATAAACATTCGTGGCCGAACTCTCCACCGTACCCTTCACACCACTCAACGTCAGTCCAGTGATGGGCACCCCACTCGAAGGAGTACCCGTGGGAGACCCATTCTCATAATCCTGTTCAATAACCACTCCATAGCTCGTAATCCCACTCAGCGTAATATCTTCACAAGTAACATTGGAAACCACTCCCGTCGCATCATAAACTGTCTTAATCCTCACCCCATTCGCCGAATTCGTCACATTCGAAGAAGAAATCGTAATTCCCGAAACTGTATTATCGGCCCGCCCGCCCACCGAACCAATACTCAATCCATGACCACCCGAACATGTTCCCCCGGCAAATGTGATATTGGTACCAGAATTAATAGCTAGACAATCATCTTGATTCTTCACATTGGCTCCCGAAATTACAATATTGGATGAAGAACCGACATCAAAAGCATCTGTGTTATGACCCAAATCGTCCTGATCACCGGCCGAATTATCAATCGTGATGTCGATGAGACTTAATCCTTCAGCGCTGTTGATAGAGAATGCTTGTACGGGAGTGTTCAAGATGTTGAGGCCAGTGATGGATGAGGTGCCTTTGAGAGAGTGCGCGTAGAAGAATTTAGGCTTCGTTTTGCCGCCGTTGCCGCCTTCGCCGTCCCACCATGCTGCTCCGTTGGCATTGATGGAGTGGCCGGATGAGCCTGAAACATTGATGTCGGTTCCTGAGACCGAAATCATGGGTCCAGACCATTCTTCGTAGCCAAAGGTTGTTTCGCCTGAGAAGATTACCTGGGAGGATGGTCAGAGATGGGATTTTCTAAATTCTTAGGCAGAAGATGAGATTCTTATAAGTGAGTAGGTATAAGGCAGAGGGTGCAAGTATAATAAGAGAGGACGTACAGAAGTGCCGTCAGTCAAATCTGTAAGATCGAGTGTAGTGCCTGATGGAACGGCAATAGCATCAAGGACAATAGTAGCACAGCCTGTCTTAGACATGCTTACTTGCGATGCGTCTGTGAAAGTACAGGTCGTAGCACGCTTTCCTAGAGCCGCGTTTTCAAGGATTGGACTCGCTGTGGGCTTAGGCATAGGTGATGCGGAAATAAATACAGCACTGCTGAAGAGGAAGGCACTTTCCTTTGAATATTGAACCATTTTGGATGGTTTCGTATTGAATAAAAGAATGCGAAATTAGTATAGATGAGGAGAATGAATGAATGGAGCACAGTTGACTTAGAAAAAACATATAGAAGAATATCACAGTCAGTTTTATACCATACTTGATGAACTCATCAATCTTGACGATTTGTGCCCGCAGGAATGACAACTAGCCATTGCATGTGTTATTAGGAACAAGGTCAAGGAAATTATATTAAAGGGCAGGTACAGGTGATCGCCAGCTTGTGGATCAACATAGAGTAAAGCTTGAGCAAATTTTCCTCGGAGTTCTGCCAAAGAAGATGAGAAGACAAGAGGAGAAGAAAACCTCGGCGACACCCCTTTCCTGAAATATAATAAACGAGAAGAGCATGCACTCCACCACTTAAGAACGCCGGACAATTTATTTCAAACCGTGGTCATGTTTGAACTTTTGATTAAACAGATTTGAGCCTTATGAGTAAACTTGCATTTGTGAGGTAATGTAACCCGAAGAACCAATTTCATATATTTATTCCGTCCTATCAACTTTCCTTGCTCGACCACCTGACTTCCTCCTAATTGCCGTCGAACCACGGATCAAGAGCTCTAATGTGGGTTCTGTTCATCTAGATTTGGATTCATCTCCCTGAGCACCTTGGGTAGGGATCGGAGTCTTGTCTTCTTTTCAAATTCGTACTTTTTATTACTCACTATAGCTGAGCTGATATTCCATTATTTCGTTCTATTCTGTTCATTGCGCTTCCTTCTTGCACTCGGATCCCTAGTGACATCCGTCTGGGCAATAGCACCAACAACCCCTCTGTTAAGAGCTATCACTACTGGCTTAAGAGGCACCTACTCATGGTAGTCTGAGTAGAGTTCAGGTGAGTAACATACTATAACTACTTAGAATAGCTTAGAGTTTTCTTAAATTTGGTTGAGTTAATTCTCTTAGGGTGATTTATCTTCCAGTTAAGTTCGAGTATAGGGTCCTACTAAACTCAACTCAGCTCAACTTAGTTCATTTCTCACACCAGCTCAAATAGACAATACAGATTAGGTAGAATGGAAAGAAGTACCTATAACTAGATATATAGCTAAAAGAGACTAACCCGAAAGATCATCTTTCTATGAAACTTTCTGTAAAAGCGCTCTCTTAGACCTAGCTTCTATATCAATTAAACACCCCCTCTCACCTCTTAACTAGCAACCAATAACAAAAAACTGCACATCTCAACCCAACCCAAACTCCCGCTCATTCAGCAGAGAGGAAAACGCCATTCAATTTCTTTGACTTAAGAATAACTTAAAAATAACAAGTAATACACGTCCAGAAGTATCCAGCTCAAAAGAGTTCCTCTCTATCAATTAATGATTCCACCGCAAAAGAAGCTTTCATCTCATCTTTCATATCTAAGTGCACAATAGGCAGTGGGCAAATCTTCTTAGCCAGTTATCATTGATTTAGAGACTGACTGACTGACAATGCCGTGAGAGACTTTGAGAAACCAGGAACATTTTCCTTTGGGCTCATACAATATCGATTCCATCACGATTCATGAACCCTCACACATAAACGCCGTTCCAATGCAACTAGACCAAACCAAGACAAACGAAACCAAGTCAAGACATAAACTCCTATCTCATTCCCCCCCAATGCAAATCCTTCCCTATTATCCTCTATTCCACCAAAACCAAACCAACCAAACTAGCCCTTACCCTTCCCTATACCGCCATCCTTAACTTTCGGCTGCTTCTCATACGCATTCGGACTCCTCTTCCCATTTGCCATCCCCTTTCCCTTTCCATGACCATGTCCCTCATGACCAAAATCCCCCTTCCCTTCCCCCTTCCCAGCACCACCCGCAGATGCGCCATTCGCAGATCCAGTATTATCATCACCCGAATCACTATCATCGCTATCACTCGAACTCTCATCGCTAGACTCGTCGATTCCGCGTGGCGCATGGTATATACAACAAACTACAAATAAACGTATTCTATTAGCATTTATTCTTTAACCTGTTCATCCTGTCTTCCCCTCCAGAATCTCTCTCCTCCCTCCTTCTCACTGCCGCATGCATCTTCACTTTGAGAAATGAACCAATAGGAAGAACAAGGGGGAAAAATACCTTTACTCTTCTTCCTCCCCAACTTCTCATTATCCACCGTCCCCTCCGCCCATTTTATTCTCCTCTCTGCTTCCCCTTCTCCCCCTTCTCCATACTCCACACTTCTCCCTTCCTCCCCTCCTTCCCTTTCCCCTCCAACCGCCCCTCTGAGGTGCAACACCGCTTGCGGCTGTGTCTGCGTACCTGCTCCTCTTGCGGTTTGTGTGATGTTTCCACTATTTGTATTTCGTGATAATGAAGCCATTTTTGGCGAGACTCTTCTTGTGAAATGGATCGTGGTTCTTAGTTCAAATGGAGGTGGTCAATCAAATCAACAAACCACGCGCGAGACACCCGCTCCTTCAAATATTCTCGTACACACGCTTCAGAGGGTTCATGTAGCTCTTTGAAAAGAGGAAGAAGGTCGGTGAGGCAGCTAAGGAAAGGTAGTTGTGGGCTGTATGTTTATGTTTATGGTGGAAGATAAGATAGAGATCGAAAAAGGACGGATGATGGTTTTTTTTGGGTTCAGGGTCGTTCGTCCCCACCTACAGGATAAGCGTAACCTCGTCTTGCCGAGGATTGAGGGGCTGAATTTCTACTGAGTGCTTTTTTTTTTTTTTTAAATTTGAGGATTCGTTCTAGGAAGAAGATAGGAGTTTTAGTCTCACCTAGATATGAATCATTACTAATTATCATTCTTATATATCATTCAATTCTCTATTCCACAGACCTCTCCAGTATTCTGAATCTCATCTCATCAAAATCACCAGCAAACCAAGCACCCACCCCATTCCCATCCCTCTATTATTAACCCCCAGACTCGGCTCCCCCTTCTGCAGCACACTCGTCTGACCCGCCTCCACTGCACTGCAACTCGCCATTCCGCACGCCCACCCACTAGGACAACAATCCCCACCGACATCCACCGCACAACTAGTCCATCCGGAAGCACACACTCCCGTAGGACTCGCAGTCGTCGCCCATGTTCCCACAGGAACCACGATCGTCTCCCCAGAACTAATGATTGTCGTATAGCTGGTAAGAGGACAAGATGTTGTATCACAGTCCCTTCCTGTTCGGCAACAGCCTCCGTAGATGGCTGAACAACCGTAGAAGCCTGTTGGACAAGAAAGGCCTGATATTGCGCTGGTGGTGATTGTCGTAGTGCCAGTGGGTCGGACGGGAGCGACTCCTGAGACTGTGGTGGTGGCTGTAGAAGTAGAGGAAGTTGATGGAGGAATACAGGAAAGTGAAGCACAGGACCGGCTAGATGGGCAACAGCCTCCTCCTAGGGAAGCTGGACAAGCTTGGAAGCCGTTTGAACACGTAAGAGTAGTTTGTGGACTCGTATAGGAAGTGGTTGTTGTGGAAGAGGGAGTCGAAGTAATTGCTACCACGGTGGTTGTTTGAGTCGTAGAGGAAGAAGATTTCGTCAAGGTCTTTGTAACAGTAACTACAGCTGTGGAAGCCAGAATACCTGAGGAGCTATTAGCCAGAGAAATCAAGTAAAAGGAAAAGGTAAATCACAGCCAACTCCAGCACACACATAATTCGGAATGCAGCAACCTCCACCTAAATCATCAGAACAAGCTGTATTAGGAGCTGCACACCCTAAAACCGACCCACTACAGGTCTCTCCATTAGGACAGCATCCTACAGGACCTAGCCCCGTATCCTGAACCTGGAAACAGGTCTCCCCATCCGTACAGCAAGAATTAGGATATCCAATGGCAGAACAGCTTGTAGTTCCCGTCGGACAAGTAAAGCCTCTATTCTGCAGCTTTGCCAAAGTCTCTGCCGCCTCTCTCATTCTCAATTCCCCATAGCCAAACATCTCCATCTCCATCGCCATATTCTCAGTAAGCATCTTAAACGCTGCCCTAAAAGGCCTTGTATTCGAAGCGTTACTACTCAGCAACCCATCTTCCTCCTGCAGATCCCTCTTCCTTAAACCAGGCTCACTCCCCAGCTCCCTTCCCCTCTCAAGTATATTCAGCCGCGCCTCCTCAAAACCCCAATATTCCATAAAGAATTTCTCTCCTTCATCTACGCCCATTTTCTGCACACCCACCGGACTCCTCCCCAATCTCACATGTTCCTCTATAGCTTCTAAATCTCTCCTTCGTCCTGGTGGGTCTTCGGGCCAATATTTCACATGTGCGGGCAGATTGTATGGCCACTGTCGTTGTGTCTGTATTTCCGTCTCACCTAGAAGAGTTTGGTTGTCTGCGAAGCCGAAGGAAGCATGCGAAGTGATGAGGAGGAGTATCGAAGTTGGAAGGTTGAGGAAAGAGAGCTGCATCTCGAAGGCGCTCTATCAGTAAAACGAGTGGGGGAAGATCAGCTGCTGGGATAGAGCCCTCCACATTGATAAACAGATTATAGAATTGCGAAGGATTCACAGCAATATCTGACTTAGAATTTCGATTGGGAAGCTGAAGAAGAGCAATAGTTTGAAAGACGACGTAGGATATTTTACTGGGCCACAAAAAGCAGGTTTGTAAATCAACGTGGCTCCTCAAATAGTAAAGGTACAACAATATTTTGTAAAAAAGGGCTAATGCAGGTTCTAAGCTAAGCTAATGCATTGCATGAACCTAAATTAAATTGATCGATACTCTGCTGACTTCGTGATACTAACCCGCGTCTTCGGGCTCATTCAAACCATCAGTTCCTCACTCCATCTCATACACAACATACACAGACACATAACCAAACCCAACCAACCCAATCCACCATGCCACGAACTGACGAGGCCGAAGCATTCTACCACGCAGTCTACTCCGCAATCCAAGAGATTCCGTATGGAAAAGTAACTAGTTACGGGCATATCGCTCGATTAATCGGGACTCGTATTTCTCCCTTCCCCTTCCCCTTCATCCTCCCTCCCCCTCCCCCCAGAATTCCCTCCCTCTCTTTCCATTCCATTTTCTCCCTTTCCCCCTTTCCCCCTTTCCCCTCCCTTCCCTTCCCCCAATACTAACAATCCGCCCCTTTCCACCTCCAGCCCAACGACCCCGCCAAGTAGGAATCTGCTTAAAACACCTCCCCTCCTCAACCACTTCAGCCTCACAATTCAACGACACCACCGTCCCCTGGCAAAGAGTCATAAGTTCCAAAGGCGCAATTTCTCCACGGTACTTAATTCTCCCCATCCTCCCCCTTTTCCCTCCAATACTAACATTTACCCCTCATCAAAAAAAGAACCGGCCATCCCTCAGCCGCTCAAAACCAAGCACAAGTCCTCCGCGGCGAAGGAGTCACAGTTAATACGGGCAATTTAGGGGAATTAATAGTTGATTTGGGGGAATACGGATGGTTTCCTAGACAGCTTCCTAGTGATGCTGCGGCGGGCTTGGATCCTTATGATGCTTCTGAAGACGAGGGATAATGTAGCCTCTTGCTAGATTCAATATAAGAGGACAGAGGGATGATGAAATCAATCAAGTGATCAAACATTATGAGGTAGTAAAGTATGGTGGAAGAGTGATTGTGGCCTAGAACTATGATACACAAAGTGATGGCAGAAGAATTCTGTCTAAAAGGCCCTCTTCACCCCTTCCACCTATCCCATAAATAAACTCTTCGGTCCCATACGATCACGATGCTAGTCTGATCAGCTTCGCCATTTGCATTGTCGATGCCCCCTTCCAGACAATGATATGGTCCCTCCCTTTCCTCCCTGGCTGTACAGTTGGAGTGCGAAATGTCCAATCTTATTTGATAGCACAGTCGGATCGTCGGCCAATCTGCTGATACAGACATCAGAAATATCTTCCAGTAGGCAATAATTCATACCCACAGCTAAGCAAAAAATAATTTGCACCCAATCCCTTTAAAGACTGCATGCCCGACATGCCTGATCCAATATTTCCATGGTCAATTGTGGGCGCCAGTGATCCAAGTATTCTCCCATGATCCCTTACCGATACTACCACCTAAGTATGCAGCGATAAATGCTGAGGGATGATATGCCATGCCATGCCTTCTTGATGCCAGTTGAGTAGGCGATGCTTTCGCATCGGCGCCGTCCTCTGAGATAATGAAGCCAAAAAGAAGTCAATCATTTAACTTCATCTCCGCCGCCAGATACTTGGGCTTGAGGGCCAGTCGGAATCTGGTTATTTGGGGGTCCATTCGGATGTTGGCCATGGAAATTTTTGTTATAATTTCCGTTTGGGTGGTTGTTGCGATGTTGAGATCCCCCATACTGGTGCATGTTATGTTGTTGAGGACTTGTGCCAGGTAGAAATTGTGGGTTAGATCCAGCGTACCCTCCTCGCATTGGGACTATTCAAACATTAGCTTTATGCGGCCTTAGATTACTTAGGGAAACTTACTCTGTCCAGGAATTTGTGGATTAAAGACCGGTGCGATATTTCCAAACTGCTGCGCAGGGTTCATGCCATAAATTGGCTGTTGATGGCCTTGTTGTGAACCTTGGTTCAACATCATTGGCGCTCCTCTTCCCGGACTGTTAGGAAATCCATTAACCCCCATCATGGGTGGCTGACCATTGTTGGGTGGTAGAAAGTGACCTGGTATGGCATTGGAGTAGATCATTTGAGGTCCCGGAGCCATTCCTGCCGAGGTCATAAAGCCATTGGTAGGATTTTGCATCATAATCGAGCCCATGTGGGTTTGCTGAGGCATGAACTGGTGGCTTTGCGACAAAGAACGGTATTGTGACATTGGAGGCGCATTAGGATATGGGGGGAACTGACTGTACAACTGAGCTGGCTGGCCGCCCATGGGTGAGGGAAATGCCATTGGGGCGGGCGGCATTCGTGGGGAAGCGTATGACTGTGCCGAATGAGATGGCATCATTCGATGATCATCAGAGCCATTGAAAGGTGGGTTCGGCCCATGACCTAGTTGGCCTGGGTGCATATTCATTGGTGGCTGGCGGGGAGATTGTCGTGAGGCTATGTTATGAACGCCCTGTTGAAGGTGGAAAGGCAGTTGGTGTTGATGCGGGGCTTGTGGCGCCGCATTGATAACAGGTGGTGACATAGGTTGAGCAGGAGGGAACGGATTCTTCTCAAACAATTTCGTATACGACAAATGCATGGTTGACTCAGGAGGTTCGTTATCTGCCGGCAGTCTCCATGTTGGTTGGGTATCATAAGCTGGCCTCAAACCACCATTTTGATTCCAATTTTTACCTTCCGCAGGAAGCAAAGCCTTGATAAACTCCATTGCATCAAATTTGTCTTTGATTGACGGGCGATCCGACTGCATAGGCTTGCGCTTAAGCAATGATCGAGTAGCGGGGGGTGTAGGTTGTGCCTGAACGGCATTGACTGCTGAAAGTGGACTAGACCCGGTACTAGGATTGCCATTGGGGCTGAAAGCTGCAGCAAATGGACTAGGTCTGAATTCGCTGCTGTTGGGGTTCAAACGAGCCGCTCCTTGAGCACTGGCAACACCACTGGAGCGACGAGAGAAATTGGGATCAACTGGGTTCGATGGTCCGGTCGGGGGGAGCCTCGCCTCTTGAATCGGAATATTGTGAGGGGGAATTTGACCATTCTTGTTCTGTTCAATGTTTCGTAATCGCTGAGTCAAATGACCAGCCGAACGGTTCTGTTGAGCAGAGGCTTGAGAATTTCGGTCATTGCGGAAAGATTGTGAGCTGTGGGGGCCTTGATGAGGAAAGGCAGATCCTCGGCCAGCATTTTGACGTCCAGAAACTCCTGATGGTGATGCGCCATGAGTAGCTGGAGAAGGTCTTGGTGCAGCCTTGACTTCTGAGCTTGGAGTAATGGGTTTGGCAGCTTCTGTGGGGTTGAGTTTGGCTTCTTCGGCATTGCGCTTGGCCTTCTCCTGGATTTCCTTTTGCTTGGCCGGATCCTTAGCAATGATGGAGACCAGGTCGGAGGGAACTGGGGTATGAAGCTTGAAGTTATCCGCAAACCTCTTCAAATCATTCAACTTAACATCCTTGTCATGCTTTGCTTTCGATGCGCGGGATAATTCAGCGTTCTTCCTCTGATCAGCGGCAAAATTCCTGAAGGCGTTGGCGACATCGTGTGCGACAGTCGAGGTAGCATTGGGTGTGGATGTAGTATTGGTGGCAGGACCTACAGTTTTCTGGGGAGATGCGGTCCGAGTTGCGGATGCAGATGGCGTTGATTTCAGATCAGGTGTGGCAGCAGTGAAGCTTGATGTGCTTGTTGAGGGGGGGGTGGCAACCTCTACCTTTGTTGACTTTGTAGCCGGCATTGGAGCTTGCTTGCTCTTCTCAGCGGCAGGCTTATTAGGACGAGCCAACTGAGAGGATATAATCGCAGGGTCGACTGGTGCGCCACTGACAGTGGATTGCCCTGCGGGAAGACGTCTCGCCGGTGGTGTATATTTATTCGCATTGTTTGAAGACAAAGGTTGGAACTCCTGCTGTCTGCGGACTCCACTGTATCTATTAATCAAGTCAGTCAGCAGATCTTCAGGAAGGGTACGTCTTACTCACTTGTCCTCTTCATCAAGGCCGTTTTCATCCGTGTTGATGTGATCTGTGATGCGTTCTTCCGCAACGTGAGAATTGTTGGTCGCACTGCGCTCAATTTCTCGGGCCTTCTTATCGGCATCCGCCAGTCTTTGTCTATATTGTGGGTGATTCTTGTCGATAGTCGTAGTATAGATGTTCTCATCATAATCGGTCGTCAAGCCAAAGCGACGCTCATTCTCTTCAAATTGGTCCCACCCAACACTAGTCGATTTACCGCGAAGGGGTTCCAATGAGCCATCGATGACCTCAGGTACATCAGCAACCCATCGTTGAAGCACACGCTCGCCTTGATTCCTGCTGCCAGAAATTGCAGTATCTGTGCGAAACGAACCGTTGTTCCCTGGAGCAGTTAGGATATGTATGATGCCTGTGGGGATATATACGACGACGTACCACTCTTGCCTGCGCTGGCAACCCCCATATCCTTGCGCTGAAATGACATATTTGATTGTTGATCTCTGAATTTTGTTGCACCGTTGGACATGTCGTTGGCCTTCTTTCCCTGCACCATGTTCAACACGTGGATCGACAAGACCGTACTTGAGTAAGTATCCGCGGAAGACAAGATGTAATTAATCTAAAGACTCGGAGTCTGAATGGCAATTATTAGAATGTACATCGAAAGGTATCCGGGGAAGGTGAAGGGGGTGGAATAAAGTGAAGTGTTGCAGAGCCAAGGCGTAGGCTGCGCTAAATGCACCCAACACCTGAAGAGAAGGGCAATGACTCCAATCGATCCTTGCAGATGGGGATCTCCTCGACGATAAATCAAAAGACGTACCCTTTGATCAAACAATGCACACAAGCGTTGCTGAACTTTATGAAATCGCGCCAATCTTGCGTCAGAATCTGCCAGATTCTTGACCAATCCTAGGATCCGAAAGGGTAGCTTCCCGCCACAAGGACAGCTGCCTGTAGAGGAGAATGAAGTCAGCATATGCACGACGATATTAAACAATTGTCGAAAATGCGTCGAGGTGAGGATATTGTTGGGGGAGCTCCGAGCTCAATCCCACCACTGTGTCAAAAAGAGGCTGGTGTGGTGGTCAGGAAGGGAGTGTCTCACCTCGGAAGATTGGAAATCACTGCGAGGTCCTTCTTGACTCTCGGTGGGAAGAAATGCGATATTATTGTCGAGGATGGCCGAGGATGTACAGGAGACTCAGGAGATTAAGGAAATCGAAGAGGCTGTTGGAGGATGATGCGAGGTTGAATTTGGGGATCAAGCGAAGGTGCGCGAGAGCTCCAGAACGGATCGAAACACTTTCCCACAAAATTATTAAAGAGAACAGCAGAATAGAAGAGCGGGTTGCAGGAATGAAAGACTACTCGAATTAGCGCTCACTCTCCGACTGCACACTGACCATGAACCTCGGGGGGGGGGGACGAAGTTGAATGGGAGGTGTGAAGGTGAGAGAGAAGAGAAGAGAAGAGGAAGTAGATGGGGGATTCACAAAAGAAGTTGTGAGGTAGTTGCGATTGAGTGTACGGTATTGGCGATCGGTTTTTGCTGCCTGGGGCATTGACCTGCATTGGTTTCTCACTAAGCCTACTTTCGAATGTAGTATTCGAGCCAGGGATGGAAATCTGGTGGAAAATGCCAGAAAAGCTTGCCGGTGCGGGAGAGCTAGAACAAGTCGGGCACAGATTGGGAGAGAGAAAGTCAATGAAACGCTCCGGGTGGTCGGACGATCGAGGGTGGGAACTACTTCTGTGAACTACATACGAACTACGAACTACGAAATGGGGCTGATCTACGACCTAGCGCATCTCCGCTGATTGAACTGCCTTGAGATTGAGCGGCCTGAGATTGAACTGCCTTCGTACAATTGGGGCCACCGCACCAGAGCTTCCCTCTGTGTGGCGGAAGAATATGGGAACTGGATCTGATTCGACGAGAATCCCACTTCGCCTGCTTTAATGCCTGTTCGAGCATAATGCACTGACTGGATTATATATATAATATATTCAAGCGGTACTCGGTAGGTAGTCTTTGCTCTCCCTCTTACGAATTTCAGCATATGATACTAATTGAACAAAACGCTAGCTTTTTGCCAGCGACCTCTGAACATAATAGCTATATTTCTGTGCCGCAGAAACTAGCTCCAACGACGTAGGATGAGATGGAAATCTCGAGGAAACACTGTTACTCATGTGACTTGTGAGTGCCGTGTAAGGCATCGAGCCCGGTGTAGTTATACTCTTTACACTTTTACAATCAACGCACTATGGCAACTACGAACAGACCACAGGCAGTACCCTTTTCATCAACCAACACTACCCTAGGAGGACAATTTGAGGAATTAGAATCTTCCCTCCTCTCGAAACGTCAGAGACGACCGAATTCGAATTCAAGCTGGCCTACAATTATAGACAAATTGGACGTCATACAATATCCCGAAGCTTTGTACGCCGCGGTCGAGGGGATGGCTCCTGTCACACAACAAGCACTCCCCTTAAGCTTCTCGGATGCAAACGAAAGATCGCACAAGAAGAAAGGCTTTTCGGATGAACCACTCGTGAAGCAACTTCGCGCTGAGCTTGCTCGTCAGGGTCTCAGCTGGACGCGAGGCTCTATATCCGTACAAATAATAATGTTAATATGAATTATCCAATCGCCTCCGGGCGAGCTAGGATTGTTACTTATTTGACGATTATTGGGCTAAGTGTCTTAGGTTGTTTAAGCAATGATGATCCTAATTCTTCGAGCAATTATAATCCCAATCCCTCAATCTGGGCATAGGGACTTCCTCCTTTAAGTACGAATTAGGAGATATTATGATAGTGGCAAAATCCTAACTTCGCTGGTGAACCCAAATGGGCATTGTGTAGCCCTGCAAGTCTCTTCACAGTTGCAATATTGAGTTTCTTGTAAAAGTAAAAATAGGATAAGGAGTTTGCAGCAGGCGCTGATTCTACCATGCTAGATGTATATAATACTCAATAAAGCCATGCGCACAGACACATTTGGTAATGATTGGCCAGGTCAGTAATAAAAAGCACCTCTGTATCCTCCTCTGTTCAATTGGTGTCCAATGATCGAGACTTGAAGGTAAGCATCAAGAAATCCTATGACATTGACTAGCTCTGCATCTAAGTAGTGATTCACAGGTTCCATGTCTAGTTGAGGTTAGTCGTATGAAACATGGGGGGAGCAAAATAGCTGGTATATATCGGACTAGGAACATAAAAGCAAGCAGCTGTATGATGTAGTTCTTATCCGGATGTCAACATCAATCAAGTTCTCTTGTTTTTATGCACATAAAGGAATAAATTTATTCAAACATATAAAGTTGGCGCTTCCCCAGATGTTGTAACTCAAGCAATCCCTGTACATCTTTTTCGGCTAAGACGATTGTTAGCTTCGCTCTTCGGAAGCACTGCATTCTTATTGATGAGACACATTTCTAGGAATTGAATTGAAAAAGCTTTACACAGATGATGATTGTTTGTTAAAGTATCAACGCATTTTTCACCAACTATAACTGCAGAGATGCAAGCGCCAACAACATCCCAAAGATCGATACAAAGAAGATCTCCTGCTGCTGACCCTGGACCGCCTCCGTCTGTACCAGCACAATCGATATCACCTGGAAAAGGACTACCACAAGGTCCTCAGCCAAGAAACTCAACCGCTTCTGCGAAGTCCACCCAAAGCGCCAGTGGCGGGAGTAGGAGACAGAATGTGAGTAACATTTAATGCCGAATGATAGCAGCGCAATGTAGCGAATGCTAACCCAACCTCCTTTTAGGGTGCGCAGACTCCAGTCAACGGCCAAAATCCCCCTCCTCTATCTCAAATAGAGAAGAGCGTTACCCATCTCCTTGTCGCTACAAAGCAGCTCCTCGAAACCCTCACATCATGGTCCCGGCACCAAGCGACAGACACTCAAGTCTCCGATGTATATGTACGGTTGGGCTACGAGTTCAATATTGCCTGTAGGGCATTCACTGCGATCAATGTCGATACAGCAGACCTAGGAAATGTGCCTGAGCTCCTGCGCGGTATCCTTGAATCAACACTCAGCCAGGAGGCTAGCGTGGAGAGTTTAGAAAAATATCTGCCTCGAATTAGAGACATCATCATAAATCTTCTGCATGGATTGAAGCGTAAACAACAGAAGCTTCGACAGAAGCAGTCGAGGGATACTGGCGATTCTCTTCCAAGGAACAGTAGTGTCAGTAGCGTTGGAAGTGGAAATACTGGTCTGACTACACTGCTTGATCAAGGAATCAATCACAATTTCCGATCAGAACAAGATCTGCGAGCAAGTGGAAATCCTGCTAACGAGGGCAATGTTCCACCACGGATATCTTCAGCCTCAAATCGCCGCGGTCCTCCTCCTAGGGATCTGTCCCGTGGATCTGTGGTCTCTGATCAATCTACACTATCGAGTACAACTATGCAAAATATTCCAGTCCTTCCACCTTACCCTGGAGGTGAGGCTCCCACACCATCTCAGCCTACTGAGGCAGAATTCAATTTCCCACCCCCTCCTCCGCCGAAACAAACACAAAATGCTCTCGCCGCGCTACAACGAGGTGGAGAATTAGAAAGACGAGCTTCCAGGCGATATTCTGCATATCAAATATCTAAACACCTTGGCGCTTCTCCAGTTGGCTTGCCAATGCTTCCGGCTGCGCAAAATACTCCAATTCCTAACAGGGGTCGCAACGATGCTCGGGAGTCCATGAGAGCGGTCCAAAATCGTGGGGACCAAAGACATAATCGCCCAAACTCAACCCGTTTCGTCAATACCGACGTTTCACCAAGACGATTACCGAGTCAGATCGCAGAAGAGCCCCCTGTGACGCCACAACCATCTGAAGAAATTCTTCCAGTTAATGAGCCCACCGAACAGAAGAATGAGTTCGTAGATTTTGATGCGCCAAGCGCTACACTCAATGGACCACCAGCGGATTCTTTGCCTGTGGGAGCCGGCCCGAGCCCAGATGAAGCACAACCTCCTACGGCTGACCGACCAGAAACTCCGCCAAATAAAGTATCCGCTGGGGGCGAATTTACACCAGATCAATCCCCTCCGCAGCTTAAAGAACTGACAATTTTTCTGCAATACAAGACGAAAGTTAAAAAGTTCGTACTTGCTGATGGATACAATGACCTGTCCATGGCAAGGTTGCAACTTGCTTTCATTGAGAAGTTCGCGTGGAACACGCATAATAATGGCGTTGACTTACCAGAGATATACATCCAAGATCCAGTGTCAGGGGTGCGACATGAACTCGAGGATCTTCGTGATATTAAGGACCGTTCTGTTTTAGTATTGAATATCGAGGTCTTAGATGAGGTTAAACGTCACATTGATGAGGGCTTGGGTGGATTAAAACGAATTGTAGAAGGAGTAAAACTCGCAGTCGATGATCAACAAGCCACGATACAAAGAGTATCAGACCGCCAGCAAGATGCTGCAAAGGAGATTGCCCGAATGGCAGCGGCACCATCTGCTCCATCGAGAGTCTCATTCATTGAGTCGCAACGGATGAATGGAGGTAGTGTCAGTCCCTCAAAGGTCAATGGCCAAGCCCAGCTTAGTGAGATCCAAAGTATGCGGCGTGATCTTGCAGTGCTTCGGCAGACATACTCTGGCTTTCAATCTGATATTCAAAACTCAATGTCTCAAATCCGCACTAAAGCTGCTTCCGTCAAAGCTTCAGCACTCCAGGCCGCTGTTCCAGTGATCAAAGGCGAATCGGGACGCGCCTACGTCAACGCTGGCAAGAAGAATCTCAACGAGGATTCAGACAAGTTGGTTGCACAAGTGGATGATCTCCAAGACATTGTGGAAGATTTACGCAAAGATGTTGTCACACGTGGTGTTCGACCCCTTCCTCGCCAGTTGGAGAACGTTGCCAGGGACATTTCTCAAGCAACAATAGAGCTCAAGAAGATGCAAGAATTCCTGAAACGAGAACGACCAATCTGGACAAAGATCTGGGAGAAGGAGCTGGAGACTGTTTGCAACGACCGCGAAGAGATGACTATGCAAGAAGATTTAGCCGCAGATCTTCAAGATGATTTAGAGAAAGCCCAACAGACTTTTGCTCTTGTGGAGGAAGCCACAAAAGAACAGCTCAAGGATACACCAGCAGGTGGTGTCGGAATACCACGAGTCTTATCCAGAGGTCTAAGTCATGTCACAGCAGCCGATCCCTCAGTAGCCAAAGAAGGAGTTTTAGGAGAAGTCCGAGCCTTGCAACCAAACCACGAAAATCGCCTCGAAGCTATTGAAAGGGCCGAGAAACTCCGTCAAAAGGAATTAGAAAGTCGTCGTGGAGGTGAACTGCAAAAGGAATTATCCTCGTTTGTTGATGAAGGCAAACTTAAAAAGTCAGGCGGATTTGAAGAGGTTGAGAGGGCGAGGAAAGCGAAAGATGATAGGATTAGGAAGGAGGTTTGGGAGAGACAGAACGGTATGACTCAAGCTGATGCGGCCAATGATACCCCTATCGAGAATGATCCAGTAGCCGGGGAGATAGCTGTAGCAGACGAGGCAGCCGAGGGAATGATGGAGGCGTGTCCTGCGATGGAGGTCTAAATAAGCATCAAAGCATGGAGCGGGGGACGGAGATGGGAAGGGAACGGTGTGGGTATTTTAGGAATGAGGGCTGGATTTTCCATTTCATGTCACAACCTGGGCTCTTCATTATTCGGAAAGACAATTATACCTTTCTAATTCGCGAGCGACGAGCTATATCTTAGGACAAGGCACTTCGAAGACAGAGCATTGCTTTTGCTTCATATACCACTTGATGAGATTCAGTCTGTACACAGTTTTTGCAATGTATTTTGTCTTTTCCCAACTTGACTAATAGCAGTCACATGCCAAGAGCAGAATTAAGTCATTTCATAATCATGTCTAAATCCTAATCCTCTACCCCGCACCAACATGGCTAACAATGAACCAAGAGACCGATATGTGAGCGCATCCGATGCAAAGACTTTCGTTGAGGGAGTCCTTCAAGGAAATGGAGTCGCTCCCAAAAATGCAGTAATTATTGCAGATTGTCTCGTTCAAGCCGATTTGCGCGGTGTAGATACACAGCAAGTCACACCTCCTCCTCTCGTTCTCATACGTACCTAATTAACGCTTGAATTTCTTTTTAACAAGTGGAATTAATCGAATCCCTTCATATATGGCTCGTGTCGGACAAGGAGTTCTCGATGCCAAAGCCGTCCCCGAGCTAAAGCAGGTGACTCCTGTTGTTGCTTCCGTCGGTCCTCCTTTCTCAGCTAGTTATATTCCGGTTTTCCAATTTACTAAAAGAAAGCTCAGGTAGACGGGCACAACGGTTTCGGCTTTCTCGCCGCACACACTGGTATGAACTGCGCCATATCCATGGCCCGCCAATTCGGAATCGGCATGGTATCCATCAAGCACTCCAACCACTTCGGCATGTCAGCCTGGATCGTCCAACAAGCCATCGACGCCGACATGCTCTCTCTGGTCTTCACCAATTCCTCGCCTGCGCTTCCTGTCTGGGGCGGAAAAGAGAAACTAATGGGCGTTTCGCCAATTGCTTGTGGTGCACCGGCTGGTAAGGAGAAAGCTTTTATTCTTGATATGGCGCCGTCGGTGGCGGCGAGAGGAAAGATTTATAAGGCGCTACGCAGGGGAGAGAAAATACCCCTGGATTGGGCGCTGGATGCGGAGGGGAAACAGACTGAAGATCCGAGTGAGGCGTTGAAGGGTATCATGCTACCGATGGGAGGACCGAAAGGTTCGGCATTAGCGATCATGATGGATGTTTTTTCAGGAGTGCTTTCTGGGTCGGCTTTTGCTGGGAATGTGATTAATCCATATGATCCTTCTAAGCCGGCTGATGTGGGACATTTTCTGATTGCTATTAAGCCGGATCTGTTCATGGGTTTGGATGATTTTAAGGAGAGAATGGATTATTTGCATCAGAGGGTTGTGGGTTCTGAGAGGGCGGCAGGAGTGGATAGGATTTATTTCCCCGGGGAAATTGAGCAGATTAGAGCGGAGGAGAGGTTGAAGACTGGCATCCCTCTTGTGGAAGCGGAAATCGAAGCGTTAAATGCAGAAGCCGAAAAGGTTAGAAGTAAGCTACTCGTGTTGTTATAAGTTCTACAGATGAGGAATCAGTGTATTGGTGGGAATACTCATCGTCAAATCCCAAACTTATTGGTCTTAGTGGACTCCTTCATTAAATTGGCCGACTTTTGTTCATATCTTTCTCCTTTAGCTACTCATTATCATTCTACGGTCTAAGTGCCAGCTATTGTCTAGTTTATACTTCTCTCTGCTGCCGAAATTTTTATCAAAATAATAAATTCAGTCCCCATAAGTTCTTTCTTTTCCTCGTTTTCACTATCTGAATAAATTCACACACCAAGCCACTCGAAGTATCTACATACTTAACAATAATATCCCTTACTTAAGCATAGTTAAACTAGGGAAGGCAAGTCCAGATAGGACCGAACGCAAGTCATTCAATCTGTGATCCACTCTCTATTCTCTTTTCAAAATGTATTCCTTTCAGGATTTCACAAACCCAGAAATACTTCGTCTTAATGTTGATAACGAACAGGATCTCAAAACTATAGATCGCCTGGACTTGTTCAACCACGAACCCTTTCGAAAGCAAAATCCCCAAAGACAAAGATACTGGGCACCCGTTTATGGGATCGAAAATGAAAACTGCTTTTAAATTTAAGCCAAGTAGATGTGCTTATATAGTAGAGGCGAGAGCTGATAGTAAGGAGTTGGAAGACGGAGACGGAAAGAACCTCTTCCTAGCTACCTATTATTATTCGCTTCTGATCTGCTACCTCCCCATCGGAAGATTATAAAACCCCCAAAATTGCCACAATATCCTTCCCTAAGAACTACACGCCACCGCGGTCAATACTGCAAGAGCAGACCAATACCTCACATCTACTTGGATTAGTCACAATCTTTGCCTTTTCTATGAGCTTTTACAGTTAGCCTTAATAATTTTCTAGCTCTAGAGATTTGTTATTGTCAGTCCTCAAACTCATTGTCCCCGTCGCTCTCCTTCCTCGTCCACCTTTTCTTTCCCACACTCAGCTCATATAAGCCTATTCTTCACTATTCAAAGGAATTGGATATTCTAGGAGTGATTCGCAGTCTTCGTGACAAGGGCAACTGGAAACATATACAGCTTAAGAAAGAGAGAAAAGACGATTCGAGAATTAGATCTTCAGTCCGCCGGCCGTGGAACTTCCAGAACTAATTTATTTGATGCTTATGGAGTTTGAGAGACTATCGTATGCAGTCCTTAAATAGGCAGAAAATAGATGAAGAATGAAAAAAAGGGGAAGAAATATTGATTGCATTGATAATTCACTTAGGAATGTAACATAATTTATTGGAGGAGAAAACTCTTTTGGGTATCTATCCATCTCCATCTCCATCCCCTCTTCTCTGGCACCAACACCTCTCACCTAAATAAAAGTACTGTACCTACCTCGAGGGAAATCTCTGCTCCAGCAGTTCAGAAAAACAAGTCTAGATCCAAACTCCACCACCGAATCAACCATCCAAGTCAGGCTTCTCCCTCTGCTCCCCATCCAATTCCACCATTGCCCCATTTTCACCTACCCTCTTCCTCTCCACGTCCAATTTCTCCTCAGCCCTCTCCAACTCCCCAGGAATCTCACTATTAATCCCCAATGCAACCGCCTCTTCAATTTCCTTCTGAGGACCCACAAACCATTTCCTAGCCCACAATATCCAAGCCCCCAACGCAAAAACAGCAATAATACCCACTGCCACCACCGTATAATTCAGTGTTTGACTAGTCACGGGATTCGTAGTTGGCAAGCAGAAGATAATGGTGATGAAGGCAATCCATGAGACGGAGGTGAAGGCGATCGGACGAGAGAGGCTGCCGAGATTGAAGGGCCCTTTGCGCAGAGAGAAAGGGTGGATTAGTCCGATGAGGATGGGGATGCCGTAGGAGATATAGAGTCCGATTGTTGCAATGGAGGTGGCCGCTGCAAAGGCGACGGAGGAACCGAGCGAGGGTAGAGCGAGCAGGAAAGAGAGAAAGGCGGCGAGCCAGACGGTGCGGATGGGAGAGCGGAAGCGGTCGTCGACTTTGTGGAAGAAATGTGGCTGAGATGAGATTAGTACTAATACCTAATCTGACTAGAAGTGGAGAAGAGGGAGACATACAATTCCGCCATCCCTCGAAAAAGCAAACATCATTCTAGAATTAGAAGTCATGCTAAACAACCCACAGTGCCACACACAAATCATAATCAAACACATCAAGACAACCGCTCCATCCTCACCAAACACATCTACAAAAATCTGCAGCACGGGTTGACCATACGGGCTTCCTACTGTGTTGGCGAAATCTTGGATTGAGAAGAGAAATGCTAAGAGGACGAAGAGTCCGAAGAGGGCAGAGAAACCGACTGAGGAGATTACCCCGATGGGTGCAGACCAGGACGCTTTTCTGGTTTCTTCGGATAAATGCGCCGAGGCGTCGAAGCCGGTAAGTGTGTATTGAGCCATGAGAATACCACAGCAAGCTACATAAGCAGGGCTAGCTCTCACGCTCCATCCTGGAGATGGATCAATTCCTGTACCGTCATTGAAAGTAGCGAATACTTCTTTGGCGCTGCGGTGAGTAGGGGCTTTAGCGAGGACGGCAATTGCTATGGCTGTTACGCCTAGAGAGTGGAGAGCAATAGAGGTGTTGTTAAGATATCGGAGAACATGTACACCGAAGGTGTTTACGATGCCATGGGAGATGAGGATGGCTGCATAGATGCCGATTGTCTTTCCGGCTGTTGGCTCGTAGGAGGTTTTGACTGTAGCGGTGGTTGAGATTAGACCTGCAAGACCAAAGCTAATTCCAGTCGTCTGTAAGTCAGAATCTCGGAGTTAGTATTGCCATACTAGAAAGGAGTAGAGGTAGGAGGATAAAGAGAAGAATGTTTCAAGAACCATGAAGCATCTAACTTCTCCCGCCAGAGCTCCCAAAAGGGAAAAGTTGAGCACTTACTACCGCGACCTGTCCTAGAAAATTAAACCTAGATTGTGCTTAGCAATGTATTCCAATTGATAGGAATAACCCAATACCATCCTGTAATCCACGCAGCAAATGCAGAGTGCTGAGGGGGGGCTAAGATTGCAGCCCAATAGTAAGGCCCTTGGTAAAAATTAGACGGATGCGAAGCCATCTTGGATGAGTTTAGACATACCTCCAGCTGTTGGAATGGCAGAAACAATTTCAGCCATGCTGAGGGAAATGAAGAAAGTGAAAAAAGATACAATGATCCATCCCACAGACATTACTTCGACTTATCAGCAATTTCTCTCTTTTATCCCAAATGATCCACATACCTCCAGGACCTCCAGTAATTAGTCCATATTGGAAGAGAGTTGTGATGCCAGTTATGACGGACTGTAAAGGTTGTTAGCTAGATACCATATTAGACATACGGATGGAACTTACAATAATGGAGAAAGATATCCCAAAATTATGCATCAGACCCCAATCACGACGTAGTTCCTGCTTATAACCAAACTCTCCCAAAACCTCCTCATCGTGTTCGTCAGCCGTCGACAGATGTCTCCCAAGCTCCTCTGTTCCTCCAAGATCTGCCATCACAGCGAATATTTTCAACTAGCCTCGAAGTAGGGGAACAATTTGATTGCAAATATGACAAGCTTACGTTCTTTCTCCCCATCACAATGGCCGGCCGGTATGGCCTAGCTCTTTATGTACAAAATGCAGTAGA
Source organism: Chlorencoelia australis (assembly GCA_003988815.1). NCBI lineage: Eukaryota > Fungi > Ascomycota > Leotiomycetes > Helotiales > Cenangiaceae > Chlorencoelia > Chlorencoelia australis. The sequence continues at coordinate 156,207 of QYAN01000025.1, forward strand.
TGATAGTGACCCCTGTTGTCTCGCGATAAGCAAAGCCACCGAGTATCCCGCATTTCGTATGGATTGGCGATAAGGGCTTTAGGAGACCCATCGAAACACCTGATCTTGACTAACAAACTTTTGTAAGGGGCAAGAAAGAAGAGGTTCGGAGAAAGCATTGGCGAGTACACGTTGCTGCTGGAGAAGGCGAGCCTTTACTTATCAAGTACCTAGTTAAGCACCTGAGCTTTCATTGATGGCAATCTATCGGCTCAGCCGATTGAGTCTAGCAAGATTCTAGTTAAAGAGATTAGCGCTGACCGGAGCATCATTCCTATAGAGGGTTAATGGGAAAGCTAGAAAAGCTAATGTTGAAGATATCTTTCTTGGCTGCGCGTGAGGAGACGTACTGGACCCTTGGACTTTTACCAATGACTTGTTACCTGCCTAAACAAGTTATGTTCAAACCGGGGGTCTTCTCCTTAATGTTCCTCACATACGAACGAATGTTCATATCAAAATTTCCTGGATAAAGTCTATGTCTTGATTGTTCTCAATATCAATGTAGTTTCATAGCCTTTCCTTTCCTTCCCCAGCTTCTTTCCCTTGCAGTTCACAGAACGCCTTGAATGTTGTGAAATCTTCATCCTCGCTCTCTAGGACCACCTCCGCTGTAGCACCAACGAAATAGACATATCCGGGCTTCACTTCTTCAACCTTGGGCCCGACACTTATCTTTCCATTCCCAGATGTGCAGATGAAAATGCTTGGCCCGGAAATCGATTCAAATGTCGCTTTTGATCCCTTCTTCTTGAGATCCGTTTTGACCACACTGAACTCCTCGATAGGAGGATCGTAGAGGATGGCGGCGGAACCAGATGAGTATGCTGATGCATTCAGCGTAACATAAGGATAATCCACGGGCTCCATCTTTTGTTCTGAGATGGGCGCATAAGAATAGGTCAACATCGAGATCAAGGTATCGACATCTTTGAACTTTGGTGTGAACCCGGCTCTGACAACATTGTCTGAAGCAGCCATACATTCGATGATATCTCCGCTCAAATATGCATGAATGTCGTCGGCCTTGAGAAACATAGCTTCCCCGACTTCGAGCTTAACGTAATTCAAAAAGAACAGTACGAATAAACCAACATCTCCAGGAAATTGTTTGTCCAATCTGATGACTAGGTCCGCCAATTCTTGCCCATCATTTGATGGACCACCGCTTCCAGCAAAATGGGCTCCCTCTTTCTCTGCCGATGCAATCAATTCTTTGCTTGCTTTCTCAACATCCTCTTTCTTTGCATACATCAATGCGCCAAAGACCTTTTGTAGTGCCTTCTTGTTCTTCTCCTCATCCTCTGGCTTCTCCTCTGTTTCTTGGCCTTTAATGGCTGATTGGTACGCTTTAGCTTCGGAATCTCCGACGAGACTCTTGAGTGAAGGGACGGTCGACAAGAAATGCGAAATTTCTGCCAGAGGTCTGAACCCGCAGAGTCCATCGAATGGCGTAATAGCAATTGTCATCTCGGGTTTGTGGTTATCGTCTGGGTAGTTTTTGCTGTCCTTCTTGTGAAGTTGCTCTGCAAGCTTCTTATTTGGATGAGCCTGAATGCTGAGCGCTTTCCCGATAGACAAGACCTTGAATAGGAAGGGCAACTTAGAACTAAATCTGTCGCTGACATCTTTAGAAAGAAGAGCTTGGTTATCTTCGACGAGGTCAAGGAGAGTTCGTTTCGTGTGCACGTCTTTCGAGGGGTTGGAAGGATGTGTTCCCATCCACAACTAGTCAAGTAAGCTCAGAACACCATATATAGGTACTGATCACTTGCCTCAGCGTATGGTTTTTCTTCTTGTATTGAAAAGTCGTCTGCGGGAGTGGCCGCTGCGAATTTGGCAGCTGCTGAGTCTTTCCCAACTTTACCCCAATCGTAGCTATTGACCCCGCATTGGAGTCTGATAAGTGGCACTTGCATAGTGACTGTTGCGTGGGTAGATCTGGAAGAGGCAGAGATGATGCAGTCTAGAACAGGACAACAAGTCTTCAAATTTTTAGATTTAGTAAAAGGGCAAGGGCGTGGAAATGATGTTCTCTTCTGTGAACTAACCAACAATAAACGTCACTGGGCAGGGGGATGCATCACTCGCCAATCAAATAGCCTGGCTCCTTTTAAGGCTGAATATCAAAAGGCTTTTCCAGAGCCTTTCCCTTTCTCCACAAACTTCACTTCCTCCCACTCATCGCTAGTACATCTTCCTCAACTCAGGACATTCTTTTTAACGGCTATTGCAGAGCAGGTGCAATCATTTGAGTGCGCATTGGATTTCTTGCTAGGTACGCTACTACTAAATGATCCCCAATCCTCTCAACACCAGTGCCAGACTTAATGTACCCGTTGCTAAAATGGACGGAGCACAGAGGCAGAAACTTCAACACAATATCGATATTTTGCTTAGTGGTAGGATAGCGAGTCCTCCAATATCTTCCTCCTATACGTCGATATCTCCATCGAATCGCGCAGAAAGTTTGACCTCCTCGACTTCCAATGAAGATAGGGCTTCAGCCAGTTCACCAAATACACCATTGGCATCGGCATCGGTCAATCCCAATACCATTTTAGGGAGACATACTTCTAAATCTACCGCCTTATTGTCCTATGTATCTGACACAAAACGTTACTCGCATCAAATTAAATCGTCAATCTCATTTTTATCATTTCCCTCCGAGGACTTGGGGGTGGATCGACTGATCAGTCAACGCTTCGTCAGTCCATTTTTGCAGCCATGTCTAACCGAAACCGCCCACGGGGAGGAGGACGCCACACTATTCAAGATACAGAGGCTTTGAATCTCCATGCTGAGATCAAGCAAAAGGAAGGCCAGATCATGGAGATGTTTCGCGAGTCAAACGAGGTTGGCGCGAGGCAAATTTTATTGGAAGAGGCAATGAAGGCGGCTGAACTTGGAGGAGCGAGTGAGTTATTACATCCTTGATGATTTACAAATGCTAACATTAAAGAACTTGCGATCGAGCAATTAGATGAATGCAGTACTGAGTACCGTCGTAATGTTTCATTGTGCGAAAAGCTAGGGGCATATATCAAGGAGACGCAAGATCAGCTATCCGTTCTGCTCGCCGTAATAAAACATAACGAAGAGAATGCTGCGGACCGTGGCTCTATATCCCGTGACTCACACAGTCGATCTGGAGTAGGTACCGATTTGGACGGGACTAGAGACTCGCCAGTCCCATCACCTGCAGAAAACAGGCACATTCGAAAGATTGGTGGTGGAAGAAATAGCAGCCAACCTCCTAGGATAAAGGAGTCTCAAAGAAGTGAGAATGCAGAACCCAGCGAAGCAGCTCCCAGCAGAACCAAAATTACATTTAAAGAGGATGATGAGGTAGCATTCAAACCCAAGGCCACGCCTCCAGAAGAAACAGACTGGATTCAAGGTATTGTGGTTCAGGTGATCGGGGAGGGTAAGAGTCGACGGTACAAAGTTCAGGATCCTTTCCCGGATGAAGGCAAACCCTCGAAAGAATTCATGACTTCGGCGTCTTCCATGGCACCAATTCCCCCTCCTGGTACTCTTCTTGGACCTTATGAAGTTGGCAAACGAGTGCTTGCCCTTTACCCTGAGACCACAACTTTCTATCGGGCAACGGTTAAAACAATGCTCGAAGATGGAAATAAGGTCAAGTTGTTGTTTGACGGGGATGATGATGGGGTACATAAAGAAGTTGAACGAAGATTCGTTCTGGACCACAAAGGCTAATGTATCTCTAAGAGATTATGGATATAGTGTTATCTGGCGTTCGATATAGGGAGGTGAGGGGGTTTCATGGAGTATTAATTTGCATCTATCCGAGAATTACAGATGGATCATGACTCTGAAATGAGTTGAGACATATTCTTGTTCTCACATAGCGATGACTCTCGTGGTGGTGGTTATATTGAGTTTGGATATACATTAAGCCACTAAGTGAAAGAACAATGCTGTAAGATAGACTTAAAAAAGAGAGAATAGTATAATACCTCTACATGAGTATCATTCATACGGTCTTTATCACATTGAAATTGATGACCACAGAATTCGTGGGGGATTCACGTGCTCTTTCGGTGATTAATGCCTTACGATTATTCTTTGTGCCTTACCCTGCCCCTGAATCGCGATCCGCTTCGCTCAATTTATTCCCAATTTCCAGAATTTCTGACGTACAGCACATAAACGACCTTTCACCATCGCTCCATCTACGACTACCCAGTTCACGAGAGAAAGAAATCAAGCAAAACTTACTCAATTATTACTTTTGAAGAAAATACTAGGCACGCGACCAATCACCTCAGCAGCGAGCGGACAATCGCCGTTCCAGCCTTGTCTACTAGGGCTTTAGAGCGAGAGCGGGAATTGATGACGAGAAAGGGACTAGATTTGATCTTGTTCGTTTGATATTCGCGGAGAAATCTTCCTTCTATTCTTGTCCTCGAATCTTATACCTCGATCGAGTACCGGTACTCTGTACTGTACATCCTCGAACAGCTATCTCCAAAAAAATCCACGTACGCGATTCTCCACCGCTGTGCAACCAGATACCTTCGATTTGCACTGCCCCTCGTTGCTATAATGGGCGGCCAATTTTCTAAAATGATGGGCAAGATCTTCGGATCGAAAGAAATGCGTCTGTTGATGCTGGGTCTCGACGCTGCGGGCAAAACAACCATCCTCTATAAACTTAAATTGAACCAAGATGTTACGACGATTCCAACGGTGGGATTCAATGTTGAGACGGTCACGTATAAGAATGTGAAGTTTAATGTCTGGGATGTAGGGGGTCAGGATAAGATTCGTCCATTATGGAGACATTATTTCTCTGGTGCGTTGTGTTTTCTTGTTTGGTGGCTACTAGTTTGGGGGAGTGATGGTGGGATGGAATGCGATCGAGGAAGGGGAGTAGATGGGGAGGAAGCTAATAATGGTGATAATGAATAGGCACACAAGGACTCATCTTCGTAATCGACTCCAGCGATCGGGATCGGATAAAGGAAGCTCAAGGAGAATTACATCGCATTATCAATGATCGAGAAATGAAAGATTCGTTACTTCTGGTCTTTGCGAACAAGCAGGATATTCCTGGTGGTTAGTTTTCTTCCTTGCTCTTCCCAAAAAAGGAAATCCTACTCCCTTTTCCCTCACTTCTTCATCTTCATCTTCTCTTCTGAGTATTTAGGAGAGGATATAGGCTAATGATGATGATAAACAGCAATGTCCCCACAAGATGTAACAGATCAGCTAAAACTTACAAGCTTGAAGGATAAGATTTGGTTCGTGGTACCTAGCTGTGCTACTACTGGAGAGGGATTACTAGAGGGACTTGTATGTATCTCCGCATCCCTACCACCCCCATCTTCTTTTCCTTATTCCTTTCTCACTCTTTTTTCCCTCTGCTCTCGGGAAAAGAAACTGACGAACTTTTCCCTCTAGGCATGGCTATCTAACAACGTTAAATCACCTCCGAATGCAGTTGCTAAAGCATGATACCATCTCTGCTACTTCTCACTTAGTCCTTCTACCCACCATCCTTTATTTCTTCCGTTAATGAGGCCTCACGAATCGAATAGACCCCTCCTATTACGCAATGCAGACCCCAACGAACACACATCTTGACTCGATATCCGAATTCCCGCCAGAGCAACTTCTTTTTCACACACTACTAGTTCAGCGAATGGCAAATTTTGTACATGAACTCGATTCCCATCCCCACACTTGCTCACATGCAACACAGACACATCAGCACTCTTCTCTTCTCCTATTCCCTATTTATCCACTAGTCCACGAACCTTTGTATCCACCAAACGGCGGCTATACTAAATCTTTGACTTTTGCTTCCTTTCTCTTTTTACGCTTCTCTTCTGTTGCCAGATCATTTTTGTTGTAGTTCTTTTTTTGGTCTTGCTAGCGGGCGACCAGGCGGGAATACGGCCTTGAAATTCGGGGGGAGGGGGGATTTTGGGTGAAAGAAGAAGATGGCAATATCATATCCATATCCATGGAAGAAAGAAAGAGAAAGACAGACTCGGAGAGTCGGAGATGAGGGTTGGGTTCAGAGAGAGTGTGTGGATGGAGAATTAAGAAGTTGTAATAATACACACCAATTTTCTCTTTACGGATGAAAAGAAAAGCAAAGCAAACTAAAATGTGGGAGTGGTATTCTAAGTTGAAAACTGGCGGGGACATAGCTCATAGTCATTCTAGCTGTTTGTGATGGATTGGTAGACGAGGGATGCATCGTTGCAGCCACTTGCTTTTCCCCTCCTTCCTCATTGTACATTTCTCCTCTTTCTCCCACCCCCGCTTATTACAGCTACTTTTTCTTCCTTCTTTTTTCCGCCATTTCTTTTCATGCCCTTCCCCTTCCTTTTCCTCCTTCGTTCCTCCCTTCTTTCCTTGGAATAATAGTCCGAGGAGAAGCAATACACGTATTTCCATTTTACCTACCCCAATCCTGCGTTAATTAATCTCTACTTATATATCTATGTATTTTTCATCAAACTTAATTAAATGAATAAATGAGTTTTCTTCTCTCTTCTTCTCCCTTTTGTGGGTGTCTGCCCTTCTCTGTTTTCAATGTTTAATGTTCTTAGTTTGGATTGGATTGGATTTCGATGTTGATTTACCCGGTGGGAGTTTCTTTCTTTTCTTAGTGACCAACATTAAAGGGAAGAGGGAGGAAGAGGGAGGAAGAGAAGGGATGAAGACGGGGAATAATCGTCCCTGGTCGATTGAATAATCAACTGATCTATTTATAAGACGAACAGGTAGAAACTGCCGGAGATATAAATGTCTTTTCTACCTCTGCTGGGACAAATGTCATATGACTGACTAACCGCATTCGGCTGGTAGGCGATGCCTACAAAACCGCTGAATCCCTTCCTGAAACTTAGAAGAATAAGATTATTGAACGCACTTGTTATTTCGTTTTACTTTACATATGCAACACCCGGTGGTACCTACAACCTCCATTGCTTCTTCGCTCTCTTCTTCCATTCCCTGTTTCTTTCCTCTTCCCCTCAAAAACACACTATATGAATCGTCCTCCTCTTCATCCACACACCCAAAGCACTCTAACCCACAACCTAACCTATACCTCCAAATCGGCACTCTGACACCTCCTCTCCCTTCCCCAACCAAAACCGTCCCACCAACCCTCTCCCTTATCCACCCTAAATGCCTACGAAAACCCTCCTTTGCGAACCCTCTACCCCCGTCCCTCCCTTCTCTTTCCTCTTCCTTCCTCTCTCTTTTTTCCTCTGTTCCTCGAGGGCTTTCTCCCCGTTCTCATTCGCCTTTTCGATAGAATGTCTGCTGTTGATGGAGGGATTTCTCAGAGGAATTTTTGCGGAGTTCGCGCGCCCGTAATTTGCATGTTTTTTTTTTTTATAAGTACAGGGGGTTGTATTTTAAGTGGGAGCAGGGGAGGTGGATTAAGATGAGGGGTTGCTTTGATGATCTGAGGGTTTGGACCGATCTTGTGGTGGGCTGATTTGGACGGTCGATCGGAGGAATGCTTTGATCTCGGGATTTACTCGACAATGATAGGCATGGGTTGACGACAGTATATGAAGAGTTCAGAGGAAATGCTGGCCTGAGTGAGAACGGTGTAGTTGAGATCGTATCGTGGCGATTATGAGGATAAGATGATAGAGATCAGACCAAATCCAATCTGTGACTATCAACTGGACATGCTATCAGACGAAAAGACCTTACTAGAAGGAAGCAGCACCTTCAACCTAATATGCGGAGAACAATGACGATCTCAAAACCTTTAGCTGCATTGACATGCTCATCATTATGATGCAACGGAGTTGACTTATCTCATAGTGAGGGGGCGGGTCGAGAAAAAGTAAACCATCTCCTCTCATTCCTCTGGCTTCTCTTGGCGGTGCCGTGTTCCCAATTGGAATTATGAATAAAAGATTTGTAAAAGAAACTCTGGTCATTCTTTCATTCTTTTCGCAGGTCTTGAATCATCCGGTAAGCCACTCCTCTTGGTACCAGGAAGGCTCCCCGTCCGGATGTCATTGTCATCTTGACTGACTCGGCGATGTGGATATTCGACTTTCAAACTTTCAAAGCAGTTCGCGCTGACTTTGTCCCCGGTGCTGAAAAATGGATGGCTGAGGGCGGCTTGTGCGGTTAACCTTTTCTCAGGATCGTACTCAAGCAAGGCGCTTAGTAATTTGTAGCCTTCTGGTCCAAGGGAGATGTTGGATGTTGGGTTGGAAATGCTGGATTGCGCACTGATGGCTTGTTGATACCATTTTTCGAGAGACCAGCCTCCTGGCTTGGAGCCTGCGGTTGTTGAGAGGGTCGATAGTTGAGCGTATTCAGGCATGGATACCAGATGAGGCCATTTTTCTTTGGTGGGTGGGCCCATGATTTCCACAATCTTTTGCATCTGGTTTCTTTGAAAGGGGATTGTTTTTTTAGAATCCATTTTCGCTTCTTCCCCTTTGAAGATTGGTCGCAAGGAAAGTAACTCGGCGAAGATGCAGCCAATAGCCCACATATCGATTGCAGGGGTATAGTGTCTTGATCCGAGAAGAAGTTCGGGGGCTCGGTACCAGATTGTGACAACTACTTTGTCTCCCGAAAAGAGGGAATGGATTGGCTTATTGAATAGGCGAGCCAGTCCGAGATCTCCGATCTTGACTTCACCGCCGGAAGTTACCATAATATTGGCAGGCTTGAGATCCCGATGTAGGACCCAGTTGCTATGAAGGTATTGACATCCATTGAGGAGTTGAAACATGATGCTTTTTATGGTGGCTGGCGGAATATGATGACGTGCAGGCTGTGTGTGGTGATGAATAATCTGAAGCAAATCATGCTCGGCGTACTCGAACACCATGAAGATACATTTATCTTCGAGGATGATCTCAACGAGACGAATGACATTCATATGGCTGAGCTCCGAACACAAGGCCATTTCCCTGACAGCAGATTGAGAAATGCCTGTATATTGGATTTGTTCGCCTTCCTTATCTAATCACTCGATTATTATTGCATCTGAAGGAATAACTATCATGACGTACCTGGCTTGAATTTCTTGATGGCAAACTCTCCTGGTCGGCCATCTCGCCCAACGGCCTTGTAGACCCGTCCATAAGTCCCTGAGCTGATGAAGCCGATTACTTTGTATCGATCAACGACTCGAACTTTGCTTTGATACCCGACAGGGCCAATGCTTCTATCACTTGGATCTGATAGCAAGATTAGCCAAGAAATTCAAAGGAGGGGGAGGAAACAGCAGACGATAAAAAGGAGGTCTTCTATTAGGAAACATGTTTGTATGTTCCAAAGGGGAAGAAAGATCAGAAATCTACGAAACATTTAACAAAAACCACCTAAAACAAAAAAAAACAAGACAAGAAAAAACAAAAATGAAAAATGAAAAACAAAAACAAATGTAATAATTGATCAATAATTAAAGTGAGATCATAGTTTCGCATGGAAAAGCAAGAATATCAGTGAGCAATACCTTCAAAGGCAGCTTGCACGCTCCTTTTTAACGTTTGCGTTCTCGAGGCTGCAGCGGAAGCCGAGGACGGACCCTGAGCCCCGGATGACGGTGGATTGGAAGTCAGGCTCATACTGTGGAGTTTTGTGGATATGCAACTCTTTTTGCTGCGATATGCGATATGCGCGTGCTGGCGCTGAGCTGATGCTGGGTTCGTGTCCGATTATCCCGTACGGAGGAGGAATAGTGTAATGGACTAACGAAGGGTGCACTCAGACACAGGGTGCGTGCATGTGAGTGGCGAGACCCCCAATAATTGCGGCAAATGCACGTTGTACTATCCAGTGATGCCTGTGAGGCAGGTGGCAGGTGGCAGGTTTCGGACAGAATCTATCCAGAGACGACTCAGGCTCGCCAGGGTAAGATGTGATGTAGGATGGACAGGATACGGGAGGATGTGGTTAGGGCTTATGGTTGCTCATGGGACATGTGTCAGTAGCCTGGAGGTTCCACATCCAAGACAAACGGTATACGACGACAGAGTTGGGATCTCCGGCTGCGATATCTCAAGAGAGAAAGAAGATACGTAGCTTGGATAGGGTTACTTCGCCGGCTTGAACCACTCAGGGGGCGGGCGATCAGAGTCGTAAGAGTCTCACTGATCATCAGGCGAGTCCAGCTGGTAAATGAAAGGGTTTCGGGAGGGAATGGCGGTACAGATCCGATATGTGGGACAAATCTACTTACTTACGACGCTGACGTGCCTCCTTTTTCTCTTGGGGAGCGGGGTAATGTTGAACGACCTGCTGGCGATCCTGAACGGGGGGATTGCGGTGTTGATGGGATGTTTCGACTATTGATTTGATTTTCGGTAGGATAAGTCGGTGTCTGTATCAGGTATAGATAGGTATAGAGGCAAGGTAATCTACCTCCGATGTGATGTGTCTCAACACAAAGCAAAGTGATATAAATAAATAGAAAGAGCGGAGAAGGGGCGTCCGGGTGTAAGGAGAGAAAGGCCTAGAGAGAATTATTGAGAGCCCGAATGTCATCCGCTTTTTACCATTCTGAGTGAGTTACAGTACTCACCTCTCGTGGAACAATTGAGCTTTCATCTGAACTTCCTTCGAAAACCTTGACGGAAAGAATGCATGTTCTGGAGAGATTCTGAGCAACTGTCTACGTCTTATTCTACCCCAATACAAGGTGGAACGACTGATGAAGAGCGGAAAATGCTCTCATTGGCTGGTTGGTGGGTATTTTCATAAATCGTGTTTTCATAATTCATAATTCATAATTTGGAATCCTCGCATAATCCTTCCCGCAACCCAGTTCGGTGGTGGATCAACGACAAAGCAACTACACAAGAAATGCTCCCTCAACAACTGACTACGTCTGCTAATTGAAAGCGAAATGGCTTCGACTGGGTTGAGACAATGTATTCGTGATGTTACCCCATATCTCATCTCCCTGGTGTTTATTTCAACACTCGGCCCCTTGCTCTTCGGATTCCATCTGGTTTGAGTCTCCCCCCAAGCTCTATCCTCCCGAGCTCCGGCTAACCTGCTACAGTCCGAATTGAATGCTCCTCAAGATGTCATTATGTGCAAGAAAACCAAGGTCTCCAGTACCAAAGATGGGCGTCAACTTCCCAACTGCATCCCTATGAGCGAGGCCCAATTCGCTGCCCTCTCCTCCTTCTACGTCCTCGGTGGCCTTCTAGGAGCACTAACCTCTGGGCCTACATCGACAAGCTATGGCAGACTTCTGGTCATGCGAATGACCGCCTGTTTCTTTACCTTGGGAGCGGGCTTGGAGACGTTGGCAGGCGGACTCCCTGTTATGTTGGTTGGCAGGTTTTTGTCAGGCCTTGGGGCTGGTGCTGCCACCGTCGTTGTGCCAATATACATTTCGGAAATTGCACCGCCAAAGGAGAAGGGCTTGTTTGGATCCATGACCCAGATTACTTGCAATGTAGGAATATTAGCTTCACAAGTGCTAGGGTACTACTTGAGCAGAGGCTCATTGTGGAGGGTGATATTGGCTGTTGGTGCTGGCCTTGGACTACTACAGGGTATTGGACTATTCTTCGTACCAGAGAGTCCAGCTTGGCTTGCAGCCCATAAAGACCCCCAAAAAGCCGTTGGCATCCTTCAACGTATCAGAGGTTCTGGTAACTCCATTGACGAGGAAATTCAAGACTGGGATGTCAAGGCAGTCGCAGAGGAGGAAAGACTTCTCCGGGACCCAGAACCAAACTCTCCTCATGATTCCATCCATACCAAGGCCTCACAGAAGTCTCTCCCCCATGTTGGATTCTTCGACGTAGTTCGAGATCCCCTCTACCAGCCAGCTATTATTGCTGTGATTGGAATCATGTTTGCTCAGCAGCTCTGTGGAATTAACAGCATTATCATGTATTCCGTATCCTTACTTTCTGGTTTACTTCCAGTCAGCTCATCAATCGTAACTATTCTAGTCTCAGTGGTAAATCTTGTGGCCACTATCGCCTGTGCCCCACTTGCCGACAAAATCGGGAGGAAGGCATGTCTCCTACTTTCAATTTCGGGAATGGGAACCATGTCACTTGCATTAGCCCTCTCTCTTCGCTGGGAAATCAAAATTCTCTCGGCGATTTCGGTCGTCCTTTTTGTCGCCTTCTTCGCTACTGGTCTCGGGCCTGTTCCTTTCATGATAGCATCTGAGTTGGTGGGCCAAGAAGCCGTGGGGGCAACTCAGAGTTGGTGTCTTGCTGCCAATTATATTGCTACTTTTATTGTAGCGCAATTCTTTCCAATCATCAATGCCAAATTGAACAAGGCTCTAGGAGGGGCAGGATGGGTTTACTTTTTGTTTGCTGCCCTGGCCTTGTTGAGTGCCATATTTGTAACATACCGGGTTCCTGAGACCAAAGGTAAGAAGGATGCAGATGAAGTTTGGGGCAGGACTAGAAGGGTGGATTGATTGTGGGGGGGGGTTGAGCGGGATGGGACTGGATATCCGGCGTTGGGTGTCCGCAACACATTGATTACCAGCATATGTTCTGTTTGCTATCATCCCTCTCCTTTATCACATGTTCAAATGGACGTGAGTCGCTTTTCCTTCCTGGGTCTAATCGACCTTTTCCCGGCCAACTGCAGCTGCTACTGACAGCGATGACTGAAGCTTTCAACCAAATCCAAGCATTGGGGCGTCCCCGTAGAATTGCTTAATCACTGGTGGAGGATTCTGCTCTACAGGCTCGCAGTTTATTACAAAACTGCTGAAGTATACCCCATTCAGCAACGACGAACGGACCTCTTCTCGATTACATGCGGAGTTAGTTGCCTGAAGGATTCGTCCATCTATTGTAAATCTCGGTCGGAGTAATCGTCAACTGCGAATGATAGCAAACGACTGCGTAGAAGGAATTATGGGATGAGATGACTTGCTAATTATGCAGAGAGCCGCGATCAAGGTTGACCCCATCTTTCTGATATACGGATCAAGCTATTATTATTATTATTATTATTCCTTTTTACGTCCTTTATAAGTTAAAGACTATGGTAGGACGGCTTGGGGCCTCAGGCCCTAGTCTTTAGCCAACAGCGGCCGTTCTAAAGGTTTAACTACTTCTATAGTTATATTCCCGTAGTATAAAAGTAAGGCTCCTAGGCAGGCAAAGCCCCAGGGGCCCAGCTTTTCCCTATATATATTTTCAGAGCAGAGATTTCTCGACAGGCAAGGCCCCAGGCCTCCCTGCTCCTGCATGAACTGGAGATTTAGTCTCTAGCAGGCTTTTCTTCCTGCTGCATAACTAAGGTATTGTCTCTGTTTCCCAAAATATCCTCCTCCTTATTTCCCTCTGCCTCTTCCCTCTATATATCCTGAATTTGCAAAAGCCCTTAATATAAATAGCTTTCCTCTCCTTCTACTCGGCCTTCTTACTAATGCGACTTTCCTTTACTCCTAACCTTCATCCATATGCATGCCAGGGATATGTTATATTAGGGTAGGTATATAGTAATCGTGTGTTCCGAAACCGGTGTTAATGAAGCAGGTACTATATTTCCATCTATTTTAGGAACTTGCATATTCTCTTTTGCACACTGTGTCCCTCTATAGCAGGCCTGCCTCTGCAGTAAGGTTCCTTCAACCGGTGCTACTATTCATATAGCGTGTATTATCCCCCTAGAATTCCTTCTATAGATAGAGCATCCTGTGAAAAAAAATTGTGTATATAGAGCTTATAAACTAAAGTTAATTAGAAGAAGGATATTTGCTGAAAACTCTGCACCGCTACCCTAGAGGGCTCTTCGTTCGATCGTATCGTACTGGGGGTTCCGCTAAACGCCCTCGGGCGTGATCCTGCTTTATCGCGGTGGTTGCCTCTATTCTGTGGCCTCGGCCACAGCTCCAACCGATTTGACTCAATCTTAGCTCTATAGATACCCAAAAGGGTACTACAGGTTCGTAGGATGCACCGCGTACAGGTGTTGAGTCGTCGCATCCCTCCATTTCGAATTTCTATTAACTTGAATTTGGTGGACTTTAGATGGAAAAGGGGTGGATGTAGTAGCCTTCGGCAATTCCTGCCTGGCAGGCATCTGCCGCATTCGCCACTGCTTTTCCTTACAAACTGCAAGCGACAAAGCGACTTGCAACTCCTCCTCATTCTACACTAGAATTTGAACCTTGTCAACCGTCCCATCTGCCTTCTAATATCTGCCAGCTCTACACTATGGCAGTGCCACGAGCCTGGGATGCTTTCCCTCCACTGCCCTCGGAAACTCTAGATTTCACGTTTTCAAAGGACGATATATTCCCGTCAGTTCAGCCGCCAAGGCTTAAGTTGATGCGGTGGTTTGCCAAGGAAGTAAGTAGAGTGCGGAAAGAAGCGATGAATGAAAAGAACGACTTAAACGATACTTATGACGACCCACCAACTGAAGATCCTGAGGACCCTCCGGTTGAAGATCCTTCAAAATACGACCCTTTAAAAGATGGAAGACCTGATAGCCCACCGCCGGAAAAGAAAGTGTCACACCCAATGGTAAGTCGCAAAAACCCGGCGATTCGGATATTTTGACCAAGTGAACTTCTCCAGGACATCCCCTCAATTTTGAAGCGCCTACCTGACGCTTTCGATGGCGTATCAAATTTTCCCTATGACCCCTTGTACTGGTCTGGTCGGGCTGAGGAGCTGCTTTATCTCGGATACTCTGAACTCGCGGCTTCTGATGCCTACAAAGCAGTCATGCTGTTCGATGCCATCCGAGATGGGTCATCCGAGATTGGGAAAATAGGATGGTTATCTCTCGGAATGGCCCTCTACGCGTCTAATAAAGGCCCATCGACTGTCAGTTGCTGTCTTTCCCATTCACTTCTTCTACTGATAATTATACTTCTCATAAGTTCAACCTAGATGTTCGCTTTTTCCTCGATAAGGCCGGACTCACACCCGAAAAGATAGAGGAGATCAGATCTTTCATTACGCCTGAGGCTTTGGATGAAATGGTAATGAAATTTTTGAGAGAGGAATTGATAGAGATGGAAAAGAAAACGTACGTTCATGAAAAAGATTTGAATTTTGGGTGATCCCTCTACTTTCACCAAACACACTTTTTATAGCAGCGGATGTATCATTGACAACAAACAACGACTTCAGGAAAATCATATTGCTCAAATCATTATTCACGATGGGTGCGTTCACCGACGCCAAGCGGATCTGTAAGGAAGCATTGCGCGATTATCACAACGCCTACGATTTCCAGGTCATTAATCAAATGATTAATCAAATGATTAAGCAAGAGCATGACAGGGAAAAATCTAAAGTGGAGAAAATAAAAAAGAAGAAATTATCTGCGGTTGACAGACAGAAGCAGTATATCTTTGAGAATACAACTCCCGTAGGGATGGCCAAGTATCCTTGTAAGTACTCAGGTTCTCTCAAGTGCTGTTGCCCTTTCTTGGTAACCTTAGGAGAAAAATGTCTCAAGAACCCCAAGACACTGAAAAGATATATTTTTCGCCTCTTGAAATATTCTCATCCTCCCCTATCCTTTACAATTTGGCAATACTGACTGGGAGATTTTGAACTATAGGGATCCCATCGAAGTTCTTGAATCGCGATGAGCCACTCATCGAAAGGCTCAATGCCGATTTGAAGCAGTACTCCAATTGCCTAGAAATTAAAGAATCCATCATGTTGCAAGACGCGAAAGGCCGTTCCTTTTCATCAGCAAATAACTGTCTCGGAATGTTCGCAACGAGGGATATCCAATCCGAGGAACGGATCCTCTACTGCAAAGGCCCACTAGCTGCATCTCCTATGATGATGAGAGGTCATTGTTACAATTGTTGCAAGAAAATCACCAATGAGCCTTGGACGTTCCCTTGCTGCAAAGATTGGAAATTCTGCAGTTCTCAATGTCTTGACCTTGCTGAGCAGCACTACCACAAGGTCCTTTGTAAAAAAGATTTCACGCACCTCTTTGAGAATGCAGCCCGGAGCATCAAGATCATTGCCGCTCCGGAAAATGCAAATCTTGTCTGGCTTCGCACTCTGGCAATATGTCTCCAATATGGAGGTCATCCCTTGAAAAATCCGCTTCTAGCGCCTCTTGCATCGCAACAGTCGCCAAGCCAAATTCCTTGGACATTCGAGAGCCATGTTTCCGGACCGATCAAGATTCTACAGGATCTTGGTGTTGATGTATTTGCAAACCAGGATTACGATGCATGGGTATTGCAGACTATCTGGTGAGTACTTCCCTCACAGTTTTCGCAAACCTTTCCCAGTGCTGCTGCAATGATGCAATCTAATGAATGGAAAAAACTAGGAACCGTCTTCGATGTAATGGAATCTCCGAACTGACACCATATTGGGTTTTCTACGTCAATCCCTTCTAACCATTCTTCAACTACAGCTGTGCCATGCCACCCGCTATAATATCGAGCTAGCCTGGCGGAATATAGGCATTGTCAGAATACCGTGCATTTCGAGCGATCAAACAGGGGAAGGAGGTGTGTGATCTAATGGGAATGGAACAACTATTTTGCAAATGTGAATGTACGCAGTGCGTTACGAACAATAGGTGAAACACTGCTGGTATTCATTATGGGCTTTCATGGTTGTGGGGTTGTTTTTGTATCATTATGGGTGGTGAAGTCAGTTATTTAGATTGTTCGGGGGATTTTAAAAGTGATGACAAACTTCTACTAGCACTTGCTGAAGGCGAATTCTACATGAGGTGCTGTTGATATAAATTGGATGCTCAGAAAGTTATTTTCTATGGCTGAAACACTCTCCTCTTCAACCCTTTCTCCCCTGGGGCCTAGCTCTTCTAATTCCGAGAAGTGAATGAATGTTGGGAGAATCATTCTACTTAGCTGGAACATCCTTTTCTTCCCCCTCTTATTTTTTCTCTCTGTCCTTCCTAACTTGAATTTTCGTAGATTTGTAAATCTATAGCGGGAAAGCTGAATAAATAGTCAGTTATTAATAACTATATAGTAATTAAATCTTCAAGATATAATATGCATAAAATGAATAACATTAAGTACAATACAGCATAAACTACCCTAGAATTAACCCATTTCTCGTATTCTTATATCCTCTCCTCGGGAATTCTCCTAAATCACTACAGAAAGACCTGCTAGCACTAGTGGCACATGCTGAGAGCGAAGGGAGTAGTATCACAACCACGGACGTCACCACTACGACTTTTAAAGGACAACTCTCGCAAGACCCGGGGCGGAAGAACAACGAAGGCAGTACAGAGCCCAAATTTTTTTTCCGTCGAGGCACGCGATCTATACAGACCTGGCCGATACCCAATGCCTAATCGTCGGTTGAAATAGCTTGAGAAGTTAGTGATAGCACGCAAAAGATAACCCAAAGTGCAAAGTGCAAAAACAAGTGAAGACTCGCGGGCCATTTGCTGAATTTGACATGCCCCTGAAACGAGGTGAACAAGCGCTACTTACATTGCTGTAAGGTTATGGTTCAGCTTGAGTGGCATTTATATTTGATGGCTCTTAATTTTCTAAGAATGCGAATCTAGGAGCTTCCTCTACGTGGCCAAGATAAGTAGCTGAACTTGGCACGTGAGCTCTTTAGTATACTAATTATACATGTTCTAAATTGTACTGTACATTAAGCCATTTCCTTCTTAAAAGGCTGCTGAAACTTACTTAACTACTGCCACCTTTTCCGTAGTACTCCGTTTTGCGTGAGATTTCCTCTTAATCCTGTGGGCTATTGTTTCCAAAATACTAAAATTTAGAGTTGCATTAGGGAAGGTAATAAGGGATTTATTAGTACGAAGTACTCTTTGCCCGTTTGATCGTAGCCTTACTTGTATGGGCTAACTCGGCGTCGTGATATAGCGTAAGGCTCTAATGAGAGGACCTTTGCTATAAGAACTGCGCAACGCTATGGTCTTAATCTTACTTTCTGAAAGTGAGAGCTCAATTAGAGGTGTGAAATAGCGTGCGCGGAACTTGAGGGCCCTAATTGGAGTACGCTGAATTGGTTCATTAGTTTGTTTGTTGACATGTATATAGTTGGTGCTTCTTTAGAAGCTAACCTTAGCAGCGAGTGGCTAAACGGAGGAAAGCATATAAGCTTAGTGGCTATCTGATATTAGAATATATTTATATACAGCTTTATAAAATTATAAAGTATACGGACAGTTATAAGCCAGGCATTAAAATGCTAAAAATTTTATAGTGTTCTGATACAGTATCAAACTGCGGAGAGGCATACATCAGAATCTGACGATTGCGGCCAGACTAAGGAGATGCCTCCGGACCACGCCTTATGTAAAGCTATTGGGTTATATTATAATGGTATGACCGATAGACTTCAGGTGCATAGCATGTTTCGCAGAAGCGTGGTGAGTGTTTTAAGCCCTGGTCTTCTTCGCCCATCATGCTAACTTAAGATTGTAGAATTAACAGCAGTTGTACATTTCTCTCGGTACCACTTCCTCAATACCCTCGGTGCCTACATCAGACTACAACAACAATGCCTGACACACGACCGAGTCCGCAAGCTCACTGCTTTGATGTTAGAAGAAAGCTCACGCAAATAATGCCACCGTTCACAGCAACCTTAAGTACCTTCTACACGACGAATACCAACGCGCACACAGGCAATGGAGGTTTGAATGGAGAATGACTTGAAGTGGGGATAGTTCGATGTGAACTATGATGTTTATCCCGGAGGGTTGTAGCGGAAACGGAGATAGATGGAGCAGAGTAGCAGAGTATTGCTATTCAAGCCATGACCCCTTTTGATTGTCACAACTGCTGTATGTGTTTAGGGATAATCGCCACGGAGATGGTGCCTCACGCATTCCTATTTGATGAGGAACGTCCGATCGAACTCCTTCAAGATATGCAAGACTTCATTATCCTCGAGATCTGTATGTACATACGTGTACTGAAAGCTCGAGGGCAATGAGCGAAGCACAATCAGCAGACGATGCTATTCTCCCGTCTTTAGTCGCTGTGCAAAAGGACTGCATTTGACTTGCAGAAAGCTGAGGGTAAAGTCAAATTGTAAGTTAATTAATCGCGGGTTCCTCGTGCTACTCGGAATGGGGAATGTGCAAGGAGCTCTGGTAGATGCGCACTATAATCTCTGCCTTTATTTTCAATGCACAGCAATCCCGGTCTGGTGCTGTGAATGCATTCGAGGCGTTTAATTCGAGCCCCTTGACCTTCCTCTCCTCCTTGTCCGGTTCCAAATATATTTCACATGGTACGAAACGAACCCGAAAACGAGCTGCAGCAGGCCTAACTTATTTTCCCATACGAAGCCGCCAATAACAAACAGCAGAATACGACTCCAAACTCAGTATCAACCTCGAATTCGGATTTGATCTCGGACAAATCTAAGTGTGATACAGTAGGTCCTTCCACGCAGAATAGACTAACTGCCGGTGACATCACGAAGAGATCTACGAATAGCCGCAAGGGCTTCCTAGACAAGCACTTTTCCAACCCCAACTACCGGCATTTAATAATAATAACGGTATGACGCTTGCAAGTCAAGCTTTTTGGCTGGTAGGTTAATTTATGCCACAAGGCGGGTGGGCTTGAAACAATACCATCCCTATCCACACATGGAACCAAGACTTTATATATATTATTCAATACATCTCACCCTTTTGCATCTCAAATACTATCTTCAAAATCCAGAAGTAGCTGGACTCATCACTGTACCTCCAAATAACTCAATTCAATATGATTGAAGCAGTGCTTCAAACCGCTCTCCTCCCTGGATTCTCCTCGGCTGCACTCAGCACTGGTCTCTTTCTCCTTCTTGCCTATCTTGCCAATTACATGTTCCAGCAGCAGAAAAATGACGGAAAGACGATCAAGCTTTCGAGTAGTCCTTGGTTGGGCAATGCTAAGAATATGGATTTCAGGAAAGCGTTGTCAACAGGTTATGAAAAAGTAATTCTACTCCGTCTTACCCTATTATGAATCTACCCGTCAAGCTTCTCAAAAAGTCATAATTTCTATGATAAACACAAAAGTAACAGCCGTCTAGTACAGCTCCAACAACAAACCATTTGTCATCGACACTGCCCACCTGTACGTCTCCCCTTCTCCCACCACATCACATAGGTCTAATACCCCCTCCACAGACCAACGGTTATCCTCCCCGTAAAATACCTCAACGAAATAAAATCCCTGCCCGAAACGACCCTCACCTTCGAAGGCGCTATCTACAAGCGGCTACAAGGGAAATATATCGGTCTCCCCAGCGCCAACCACACCATCCTACAATCCGTAAAAGTCGATTTAACCCGCAACATATCCCACACGCTCGCCATGCTGCAAGAAGAAATGGAATACGCCGCCCATGACTCCTTTGGAGCTTGTGAGGACTGGACACCCATCTCCATCTACAGCAAATTACTGCGCGTTGTCGCATTGATTTCAGGCCGAGTGTTCGTCGGTTTACCTTTGTGTAGGGACGAGAAATGGATAGAGATTTCGATTAATTATACGATAGATTTGATGGCTGCGCCGAGACGCTTCTGGGCGTATAAGGCGTGGCAGAGACCGTTTGTCGCGCCGTTTATTAGGGAGGTGGGTGCGGTGCGGAAACATAAGAAGGAGGCGAGGAAATTGTTGACGCCGGTCTATCAGCAAAGGTTGAGGGAGATAGAGGAGTTTGGGGAGGAGGCTAGGAAGAATGATATGATTCAATGGGCGATTGAGAACGCGGGGGAGAAGAGGGCCGATATGGATCATCAGGCGGAGAATCAGTTGGGTGTTAGTTTGGCTGCTATACGTGGGTTTCCTCCTTTCCATGACAACTCCTTTTCTTATTAGTTTTTCGGGTTACTGATATTAAGATAGATACTACATCAATGAATGTCAGCGTGCCCCTTCCCTAACGTCCCATTTTCCCATGGTCAGAAAGAAAGAGAGAAAGAAAGAAAAACTAACACCCAAAAAGGTAACACAAGTCCTCTACGACCTCACTTTTAGACCCGAATACATCGCCCCCCTCCGAACAGAAATCACCGCCGTTCTAGCAGCCGACAACGGAAAACTCGTCAAGACATCAATGACCAAATTAAGGAAATTGGATAGTTTTATTAAGGAGAGTCAGAGATGTAGTCCTCCTGCTCTTAGTACGTTTCTTCTTCGCCCTTCCCTATCCCCATCCACCGTCCATCATTCCCCTTCACTTAATAGTCTTGTATGACAACCAAAGGAAATAGCTAACAAACTCCCCCCAAAATAGTCCAAATGTCCCGCGAAGTCCTCAAACCAATCACCCTTTCAGACGGCACCGTCCTCTCTAAAGGAATCCACATCTCCTTCCCATCGCACAATCTAAATATGGATTCTCAGTTATGGGAGAATCCAGAGGAATTCGATGGCTTTCGATTTGAGAAACTGAGAGGGAAAGAAGGAAATGAAAATCGGTTTCAGTTTGTTACTACTGGGTATTTTCTCCTTTATTCCTTTCCTTATTCTCCTTTTTATGCTCAGAAATCTCTACAACTTGGGATGAGAAGTTACTAATGAATAAATGGGGATACAGAGCAGACAATCTCAATTTCGGACATGGAACACACGCCTGTCCAGGTAGATTCTTCGCTTCTAATGAAATTAAAGTCTTGTTGGTACATTTGTTGTTGCATTATGATATTAAGATGATGGATGGAAATGAGAAGAGACCTGAGAATTCACATCATCAGACGCAGGTTGTTCCTGATACTGAGGGGCTATTGTGTTTTAAGAGGAGGGAGGTTGTGGTGTGTTGAATTTTCTCTTTTCCGATGCCAGGAAAGGATGAGGGGAAAGGAGGGGGAAAGGAATTTGGGTTGGGGTTTTAATTTATTCAATTGAAATGTATTTTGTTTTTGTTTTTTTTATTAAAGTGGATAGTCAAGTTCAAATAATGACTAGTCTTAATAGGCGGAATATTAAATAGCAGCAATAGTAGTACTACAAATATCAATAGGAGCAAAGAATGGAATAGGTGGAAATCTCCTAGAGACCCCATAGGAACTTGCTTCAACAACTGTAACAACAACTAGCATAGGATCCTTTCTGTTAAAAGATTGATTGACCGGAAGACATAACACTCTATTATCACAGCAACATAATAACTAGTCTTCGAAAAGATTTCGAGTACGCTTTTCTACTCGTAGACTTGTAAGGAGCGCAAGTGAACGGGATTGAATAAGGCATTCATTCATTCTACAGAACTAGGTTCATGAGCGAATATCACCAAGTATGAAGTAAATTTCTTAATAGACTTCTAAATCGCCAGTAAGACGAGCCCCCCCCCCCCATCTTTAAAAAGTCGATCAACAGGAAGAGCCCTCGCGGAATATTTACTTCTGCCTCTGGTAAATTGACTGAGATATATTTCCTTAATGGGCGGAGGTAGAGAGAGACGAGGGGATCGGTGAAGGGGGAAAATTGTATTGAATTAATGTAATTGACTAGGTAGGCGGTTATGGATGCATGCAGGAAACACTTAGGAGATAGGCAGTGCAAGGACTTCTGTAGGTGAGCTACGGAGTAAGAAGAGAGAAATAAGGATAGCACTCCTGGAAATGGCAATAATGAAAATTATACTAATCGACTTTCACTTGAAGACGACCGTCACTTGAAGACTAACTGATGCCGACGTCTCCCATGTAGTGTTAGTAGTATATTGATATTGCGAACGTTTTCCCTTTAAATATAAAAATTCCCTTCTATTTTCGTCAATATAGACTTATGATACGTAAAAGTACATGATTGGAAATATGCCTGTCCCGATTAGACCTCCTCTTGTGGCCATTCCGTTTCTTTACTAGTATCCAAGATATTCTTCTTCCAATTCCCTTAATCCTAAGGGACTCTGTCATGAATTATCCTCGGCCATACACGATCTTGGATGTGCATTTCCTTAGCGCAACGCCTTTCAAAATATCCAAACCAAAAATCATTCAGTGTTTTAAGATCCCTGATTCATCTCCAACATATGGCCCATTTTCTCAATCTGCACTCAATTATTAGCATTAAAAGTCTCTACGGGGATAAACAAACGTACCTTTGTCTTTAGATACCCACCTACCTCCTGACTCCTTATTCCCCCCACCCCTCCTCTCCACGCAAGCGGGATCATCGCCACCCTTTCCTTCACCACCACCTCCCTATTCGGCCCCTCTACTGCCCTCACTTTATCTGGATTATTCGTCAACAGCCTAATATCTTTAACCCCCAAATCCATCAACATCGCCGTAGCTAACCCATAACTCCTCGCATCGGCTGGATGTCTCAACAGTAAATTCGCTTCTACTGTATCTGAGCCCAAATCTTGGAGATTGTAGGCTTTTAATTTCTCCCCGAGTCCGATACCACGGCCTTCTTGTCGGAGATAGATGATTATCCCGCCGGATGAAGAGGGGTTATTCGCTGACGGGGGAAGGGACATCAATCGTGCTGCTTCGTCCAATTGTTCCCCACAATCACAGCGCGCAGACCAGACGGTTTCCCCTGTATAGCATTCAGAATGAATCCTCACCAACGGAGGCTGTTTCTCCTCCTTCACTTCCCCTTTCCCACTTCCATTCGCTTTCATGGGAGAAGGCATCCTACTCGTCGTCCTCCCCGGAAATAGCCTCCCAGTATAAGCCCCCCTTATCAAGCGATCCATCTCTGTCTCCCCCTCCCTCACGGCATCTAAACTCCGACTCCTAATCTCACTCCCAAACACAATCGCCAAATGCTCCTTATTATCCTCACTATTCTGATATAAATGCAAAAACATCTCTGTGCCCGTTGTGGTCGGTATTCGTGCCCTCACAACGCAATTCACAGTTGGTAAATTATCCAGCAGTTTTGGTTTCTTGGACCCGCACCCGCCAGAGGGTGTTGTAGAATCAACGGGGACGGATTTTGCAGGTCGGGTTTCCAGAGGTGCTGGAGTGGTTGTACCAGGGGTGGAAGGAGGGGTGAAAGCGGGGGAGACGAGGCCGGGGAGGGATTCGGTGAGGGTGTTGCTTTCGGATGGCTGAGAAGAGGCATCGTCTAGGGCTTCGAATTGTGATAATGTTGTGTGGTTGTGGATTCCGCGGAGATGGGAAATATCGATGTCATTGAGATCGAGTTCTGATATGGCTCTTGATACGGGAATTGGTCGAGGGGAGTAGAAAGGCGGGAGTTGCGGCACTCCATCTTCCGATTCAGGGTCGTTGAATTGCCATTGAGGCTTAGGAGTTTGGAGAGAGGAATTGAGATCTGGCATGTTTTTGGTTATGGAACTGGAACTGAGAATGAAAGAGAATACACCATTAGGAAATGTGGTTGCGGTGCTGGATTGGAGTTTTGGTACGTTTTGTCATGATTGTGCATCGATATACCATAAGCAAGTTGTACTTCGTAATCGATAAGCACATGACTTAATTCGCTTAAATGATAATTACCTGATCTCCTATAAGGATTTTTACCGTGTCACTTTACACACATAGCCGTCGTACGAGCGCGCCACAATAACTTTTTTAATAGACCGACTTTTCTAAAATATTTACGTTTATTTTTTTACTAAAAAATTGCCTGTCCTATTTTTTAATTATTTACAACGTGAAAATTAATTATATTGTAAAGTATGAGGTCTGTTTGACTAATCACATCAGGTTAGGTAGGCGAGCTCAGCGCACAACCTCCATATGCGTATCACTTAAGAAGAATCATACATTATTGAACCATCGGAATCTGCATTCAATGGTGTACACAATATACCGATGATACCGACAATTTTCCTATTAATAATAATGACCACCAAGCCCAATCTAGAGAGCGGGAGATTAAACAGATGACAAACCACCTTCAAATTCCTGATTCTGCACCCAGCCTTTAATGTTAATCCCGAGGAAATTGCGCACCTGCTACATTTTTCCGTCGGAATTCTTCTGCTTCAAGGCATTCCTCAACTTCCGCTGGGGAGTAGTAAACTGAAGGATTGTTCAGGAGAGGCAATCTCAGACCAATGCGTCACTGTCTTATTCAACTCAGCTTGGAATGATGTATTATCACCTTCCCATGGCCGGCCAAGAGTGTCGTATAGCTGGTTCCTTAGGGTTATGCTTTCCCATTGCGTGGACGTGAGCCTTGTTAAGGCGGCTTGTGTAGCAATTGTAGAAGTAATGAACTTGCGTCGGCGGTATAGCTCCATTTCTATTTCCTTGTCGCTGTAAGTTATGGTAGCGAAATCCTCCACAAGTTTTGGACGTTGGAGGTTCTCGGAGTCATCATCACCGTAATTCTGGAAGTGCTTGGGGATTTTGGCTTGTAAGAAAATGGGAAGGATAGTAGCATATTGCCAGTCGATAATCCCAGTAATATAGCCAGATTTGGAGATAAATATGTTACTGGCGAGAGGTCAGGGTGACGGATGGTAGGTATATTTAGCAGCTCTGCCTTAGGAACGAGGTGAGGAGCAACCTTTAGGTAATTTAATAAATGGTTTATCTGTACCTATAGATCTAACTTTTGACGGCTATAAAACTCCCTATAGAGCGGTTAATGCGGATATCGCTTCTCGCCGAATCTCCCTTTCACCAACCGCTCTCAATACTTCTTTACTATTCTCCCCTAAAATTCGCCTAGTCAGCTGGCATAGGATCATACAGGTAGGAGTGCTCATATGATTGGCAGCAAGCTCATTTCGCTTTTGATACTACCATAAATACTCAGTTGAGGGTCCGATGCAGAATCTAATACCGCTGTTTTCGGGCATATCCACGCTGCTAACACCAGCATTCAAGAAATCTTTGAAGAAATGACTACCACTAGCAGGAAATTGAATGCTAAACAGAATCCTTTCTATATCTGCTATCTTCTGAACAACCGCTATCCTCTCCGTAAATGTCATAGTGTACCATGTTTCTGCCAACTCTCTGCCTTGAAGCCGCCCAACTTGATTGGATACTAATGAGCTCCAATCAAAGATCTTGGGAATCGGAACACCATAAATACGTAGAAACTCCATCGTGGCAACCTCACTAGCAATGCCGTATTTGCGAGGAATGGTAAAAGGATATGGGAGGTGCGCGATGACCTTCAACTCATCGCGGAAGCTTGCTTCGAAGATACGGTACGAACCACTTTCTGCGATCTTGGTAAAGAGTACAATATCGGTACTTGGTAGCCCGATAGATTTGCAAATGCGACACAGCTCATTTATGTCGATATAGAATCGCCTCAGAAAGGCGCTAATGTGGGTTGTAACTTTGAACAAATATAGCGAAAGTGGGAACCAATCAACACCGAGTGTGTCCTATTGACTTACAGCCATTTACCAGACGTGTAGTTGAAGAATGGATTAGCGGAATCGTTGAGTTTTTCGTGACACCTTTCTATGCTGTACTTCCCAGCAGTCTTGTCTGGCCGAAAATCTTCTTCCACAAGGCATGTAAAGGGAACGGAAAGCTATTTCTCTATACTGTACGAATAGAGGAAGCTGAAGAAGATACCACGGCATTGTTAGCCTACTGATAGATTTCGACCAAAAATAACTGTCGCTGTAATATTAGCCGAGCTTATTCTACGCCTATCACGACTCGCTTACATATATACTTGTCCTACGCAAAGCTTGACTTAATACACCACTGGACTAGACTATACCTAATCGGTAAGGTTCTCGACCGGATGATTGGAACCGCTGGCAAGACTTTGAAGCATGATCAAGCGTTATCCAATCGTTTGCGAGAAGTCTATGAGGTTTTATTGGACAGGTGTTCAAGAAGATAGCTACGAAATCTGGAGGGGGTTTCGGCCGAAAATTTCACTAAGGAGTAAGCAGAGACATTTATGGCGTTTATAAGCCCTGTTATTTCCCATTTGAAGTTTAAAATAGCGAATGACTTGGAGATGATGTGAGAGTATTGGTTATTATGCCTCTTTTGTTCTAAAGTCTAGTTTATTGAGTAGGTTGGATACACTGATGATTAAATATAATCAAGAAATAGAGGCGGGAGGACTCTTGATCTGAAGAAAAATCAAAACATCTTTAATAAAGCTTGTTGGAGTTAGTTGATGCAACAAATTTCAAACCAATCTTTGCGTTTGATCAGGAATTCTTAACTGGGATGGGGCCGTCGCCTTCAAAGGATTTTCTAATTACAAAATTGACAAAGATGTGATAAGATTTGAAGCGCCTTTGCTTGGTTTACAGGGGCTACATAGGTCGGGCATCCCAAGTCGTTGTATTTATATTTATATCCCGAGTTTTACTCAAATTAGTTCGGTCAACTGATCAAGCACATGATTTAGGTTTCACTCTCCGGGAACTTTGACATGAGCTCATGAAAATAGAGCATCTAGGCGAAAGAAAAACAGTCCACTATCCTTGAACAATGGAACGGGTTGCCAAGTCTTGGTCCACACCACTCCCTTTCCTGAACATTGAAACTTCCACTTCGGACTATGTCTTGTCAGAAAGAGCAATACGAGTTGAGAGACAAAAGCTATTAGTCTGACTGCGATGGGAGGAATAGAGACAACGGCTATTAATTTTCGGGTTCTCTTCAAAGTCAGCTTATTTCTACTAAGACTTTCATCTGTCGAGCAGAACTCGTCAGTCACATGCGTGCAGCGAGCCAAGCTTATATCCCATAATCACATTGAGTACAAGCAGATTTTCGAAGCCGGACAATGCCGATTAACATTGTTTTCTCAGCTTGCTACCTCAAGATCTCTACCGGATTACGGTGCTCTATTTTTTATGTTTGAGCTGCCCGGTATGACCGGGCTACGGGAATCACCTCTCTTACGAAACTGTATGTCAAAATCTCACATCTATTAAAAAGTTTTGCGCACTCCGTTAAGTACGGAGTAAGACTTCTCACCCTTTATTTCACCTATAAAGGTCGAGCCATCGTTGGTTCGAAAACAAGCTGTTCATCCTTAGCCACCTTTTCCCCTCAAGCTCCCCTTCTCAATTGAAAGTAAACAGAACAATTATCCTCTCAAGTCTCTAGTAATAATGGCCACCCACTCCCATACCCACTCCCACACTCACAGCGGTGGAAAGATGCACGCACTCGAATTCACCGGAAAGGCTTTCCAAGTCTCCGTGAAAGAACTCGCTATTCCCAAAATTCTCAAACCCACCGACGCCATCGTCCGTCCCACCTCCTCAGCAATATGTGGTTCAGACCTGCACATCTTCCACGGCCGTGTCCCCATTTCACCCTTGCCTCTCACGCTTGGCCATGAGGTGGTTGGAATCGTCGAGGAGATCGGTTCTGCCGTGCATTCCATCAAGAAAGGGGATAGGGTCGTTGTATCGTCCATTATATCCCAAGAAACAGACGATGAAATCCCGGTCTTTGAGGGGGTGTTCGGATACATTGATCACGATCTAAAGGTAAATGGGGGCCAAGCTCAATTGCTGCGCGTACCGTTTGCCTCAGACAATCTGTTGGTGTTACCTGCTGGTACCGAACATGAGCTAGATTATGTGACTATTGCCGACATTTTCCCCACGGCTAACTGGGCTTTGGATGCCGCTGGCTTTGTGTTTTCAGACGTGGTAGTTATTTTTGGCGCTGGTAAGTCTTTCTCTCCGACGTTGATTAGGCTCATTAATGAGATAAATAGGTCCTGTTGGGTTGCTAGCTGCCTACTCTGCGCTTCTTCGAGGTGCAAGTAGGGTCTATAGCGTTGATCAAGTCCCCCAAAGACTTGCTAAAGCGAGAAGTATTGGGGCCATACCTATTGACTTTTTGAAAGAAGATCCCGTTGCTCAAATCCTTAAATTGGAGCCCAACGGAGTAGACAGAGCTTGTGATTGCGTTGGATATGAGTGTGTCAATGCGAAGGGCGAGAACGTTGGCAATACAGTCATTGTCCAAGCAATAAACGTTACTAGAGCAGGAGGTGGAATTGGAATCATTGGAGTCTATTTACCGATAGATCTAGGCGTGTTTAACCTTCCTAATGTTATAGCATAGCTAACGTTTTCTCAGGTGGTGCTAATGCCAATGCCAAAAAGGGCATCTTCGAAATCCCCTACGGAACTATTTGGAACAAAAGTCAAACGATAAATGGCGGTGCTGTGCCTCTCCATAACTATCAACTTCCCCTCAAGAAACTTATCGAAAGTGGGAGGGCGAAGCCAAGTTTCGTCTTTGATAAAGAGATTCGTATTGAGGATACTGCGAAGGCCTACCAGGAGTTTTCTGACCATGACTTTATTAAAGCTGTCATCCGGTTCGACAGGGGCAATGAAGAGAAGATTGAAGCAGAGAGTGGAGAAAAGACTCATGCTGATAAGAAGCATAGGAGAGCGAATGTTTTATTGTGATTCTAGAGCAGACGGCGTTTGTCAAAGAATTTTGGTTCCTGAAGTATTGGCTTTTGTTAATGAAGATGTCATGTGTATTTCCAAGTAATGATGAACATTCAAATCTTTATAATTCGATCCGAATATTGTATATGCATGATCAAGATTGATAGAAGCTGGTCGAGAGACCTAGTGCCTTGCGTCGACTTGGTATTTGTATTTTGAGGGAATAGAATAGAAGGGAGAGATAGTGGTAGTTGGTAGTGGAAAGGAAGGGGAAGGGGAAAAGCGACCTAACGCAACTCAGGCCCTCCTCTCTATGCCCCAAGAGCGTAGAGAGGAGGGCCTGAGCACCATGCGTCCACTAGATATTTGGTTGGAAAGAGGGGAAAGGAAGAGTGAAAATGAAGAGTGAATGAAAGAGGGGAAAGGCGACCTAACGCAACTCAGGCCCTCCCCTATATGCTCTAAGAGCATATAGGGAAGGGCCTGAGCACCACGCGTCCACTGGATATTTGGTAGAAAGGAAAAGGAGAGAAATGGGGAAGAGTGGAAGAGGAGAAGGGAGAGCGAAATGAAGACTGAAAGAACGAGGGAAAAGGAAGAGGGGAAAGGGAGAATGAAAATGAAGACAGAAAGAAAGAGGGCAGGTAGTAAGGAAAGGGGAGGGGAGTGGGAAGAGCGAAGATAAGAAGGAAAAGGAATGAAAATAAATGTACGAGATCTTTGCCGATAAATTGGTCCAATAAATGCTCCTTAAATGATATATATATGGTAATAAATGGCAGGTTAATAAATGGCAGGCTAATAAATGGCAGGTTAGTAAATGGCAGGTTAATAAATGGCAGGCTAATAAATGGCAGGTTAGTAAATGGCAGGTTAAATGGTGATAAGATGATGAGTAACAGATATGATGGAGATGATGAAAGAGGCAATAATTAGAGAAGGAGCAAGATGCGCAAAAATGATAGCAAGATGATAAATATCAAAAGATTAGAGGAGAGGGCCGTAGATGATAGAAAGATGGATGTAAAGAAGAAAGAGGTGAGGAACATGAAGCTGGGGGAACTCGGGGTTCTTATAGACAAAAATGTACTACATAGTAGCGCAAAAAAAAAAACAAGCTCACTATGAGTCATCTGGAAAATCAATAATTATCAAGTCTAGAATAGCCTTGTGTTACGTTACATGTAGAACCGTTTTCAAATCAAGCGAATTTAGCGCCATCCCATTTTAGTGCCTACTCGGCGCATGTGAACCTTCGAAGATATCGCGAACCGAATTTAACTTTATAATTGAGGATTAAACAATGGCATATTTATTTCAAAATATACATGCAACCAAATCCTCTTAACCCATCCTTCAAACCTCCTCGCCTCCTCGCACCCAAGGATAACGATTCACTCATCGATGATATCACAAGTACATCATGGGCCATAATCCTTAAAAAAAGTTATGAGTGAAACTCAATAAGAAACGCCGATTAAGACCGATACCGGCGCTAGCCTCTAGTCTAGATTGACACAAGTGAAACCGGCGCCGAATGTCGATCTTACATATCCGAGGTTCAAGTCGGTAGAAGAAGTGATGGGCCGGGTCGTTGCACTAGTCTGTAAGTTAGGTCATTCCTTAATAGGGATTAGTGCTGCTGCCTTTGCAATCTGGTGCGATTTATACTTTACGGTAACTGTATACTGTAGTAGTACAAATAGTTCTTCGACGGCAGATGCTGTTTGTGTGACCCGGACTATTTTGCATTCCTCTACCTTATCACACGTTGCCAGCTCTAGATTCCGCCGCACTCAATATCTGAGATTTTCTGAGACATTTACTTTCGGAAGCTCTTCAAGGGGCAAAAGCAACCATGAGAAGCCGAAACTTACCGCTTTAGCAAAGATGAGAGCTATCAGGGAAACCCTCACAGTGCTTATCGATAGACTAAATTGATGTTTTCCATTTGGGGGAAAGGTGAGAGGTTCAGATACCAAGCACCGTATCACATTCCAAGCCGGAGAACCAGACCATGAGAAGACCGGCAACTTAATCATTAATCATAATATATTCCCTCAACATACAATCCTCAGTCTCCCAAAACTGTCCGAACCATCCTTCAGCTGACCATACAAAACAAAGGACTACGCGGGGCAACAACCAAATCAGCAATAACAAATCCCATAACTAATTCACCTACTTGAATCACTTCGCCCACGATAACTTAATCTTTGGCGTATAGGGGGTAGGTGGAGATTGCGATGCATCGATTTAGAGCGACGCCGTAGATATTTACGAGGAGTTCGTGGGGTGTGATGGTCTTGGAAGGAGTGCAGATTGGAGGGGCCGTTGAAGGAGGTGAAGCGGGATATTGTTTGGGAGGTCATTTTTGAAGGGTGGTGGTGTGGAAAGTCTGAGTTGGAAGAATTTGAGATGAGGTTGAATGGGTAATTTATAATCTCGAGGTTTAAGTGTGTTTATTGGATGCTGGGGAATAAATAAGGGTTTACTCGAGAAGACGGGGGGAGGTCATCTTCGACTTCAATGTATACTTTATATAAGTCTAGATTCGAAGATATATTACCTAGACTTAGACTCTGCTCAGCCAACTTGTGACGAACATAGGAGCGAGGCGAAACAGCTCTTGAATTCTTTTTTCGCCGTATCTCAAGATTCCAACTCCAACTCTTGAGTTAGAGGTCTACGGAGTTGTAACTATTGTGGAATCCATTCTATCTCAAGATTCGGACAAATTGATCCCACACTTGGATTTTAATATATGGCTGGATAGACGACCCATCTCTATCCTAGGGGACACGGGTGTATATCTCTCCGAGGGGATTAGCATTTAGCCGTTCTCATTTGATTGTTCTGATCTGAACTCGGACAGGGAGAATTAACATTTTCCAAATTTATCAATTGATCAGCTAGACTTCTTATTAGCAAGGCATGTTTGGGACTAGAATGATGTCCAAGGAACAGGACTAGGGCCGTAAGCTGCGGTAAGAAAAGGAGTAGATCTTTGGAGCTATATATTATAAAATACAATCCTGAATCTAGAATTCAACATCCTAACCTGGCGAAATGCAATGAAAATCTTCTTTCTCCATCTTCCAACTCCCTCAAGATCCTTCTATTTCTTAATAAAGTAGCGCTATATAGAAGAATTCCAAAACCCGAGACAGTGCTCAAGGCAGCTGATTCATTCTAGTCTCCCTACCTAGACACATTAGAAACTCAATTTCTCCAATGACCAGCTGGCAGGCTCTTAGGCCTTCCTATTGAGAATGCGCTATGTGAGATGAGTAACTCTTCTAAACATTGCATTTCGGCATTTCATAATCTCCCTGATTTTTGCGTGCTCCCTACCCTACCAACGTCAGCCTTCACTCTTTCATATAAAAGATCATGTATCTCTTCTTTATCTCTATCCTAACCTAATCATTTGTATCAAATTTCTTCTCCTTTTCCATCGCAAAGGCGAAAGGATAAGCCTGTAGATTTTGAAAAGACATTGGAACGCAATATAAGCACTTGCGCGCCAAAGAGCTTTGCCACATCTCAACTATCGTTATGAAAACAAATATCCCTCTATTTCTAGAACTTAAAGAGCTATTTCAATATCTACCAACAGCGTCTTCAATAAGCCGCTTTCCTCCAGTGCCTCATTAAAACTAATCATCTGTTTCTCTAATAGGAACGTCGGCTGCTGGTTGCCGAGCTTGACCCTTCAGTAAACGGTTTCGTGCCTACATTTCAACACGATTGCCAGCAACTGATCCTTTAGCGCCATCAAATCTTGCTTGATGAATACCATCTCGAAATGGAAATAAATAGAGTTGTGGTTAGGTTTTCTTCTTCTGCGTCCGGGAAAAAACGAGAATAGAAGTCATAACAGAAAGAGCCATTTTTATAACATCAGTGGAGAATAGATGACATGAATTCTCTAGTCTCGTCGCGGGATAGCGATTCGGCAGAAATCCTTGAAAAGAGCTTGTCAGAACTAGAAGTTGATTATACTCTTTCGAGGCGAAACAACTAGCAGCAGCAGGTAACGGCGAGCAATGTCGACGAAATAATCGGGGACAGACGCGATCAGGGCGGAAGTGACCAGCATAGTGGATGTAAAGTTGGAGGTTTTGTGCCAGGCAACTGTGGTCTGACTCATGAACGATGATATAGAATAGGCGATGAGTGCTCTATCAAGTGCTAGAACTAGAATCGAGACCAAAAATGGAGAGCTAACAATAATCCTTGACTTGATAAGAGAGACATTTTGAAAAAGACAGTTTTGAGATGGAATGAGAGAGAGATTTGGGGTCGTTCAGGGAGACCGATTGCAGCACGTACAAATACACGGCTGGAGTAAGTGTCGCTCTTCCCTCTTGAGGACAGCAATTGCGCGGTAGCATTGACGAACTTGAGAAGTATGTAGCGATGCAAAATAGATAGGATGAATTTGGTTGCATGGGTTGATCGCATGGGTTGATTGTATGGGTTGAGAGAAATCTTCGATGTTGCGGCCCCTGGATCTGCAAATGACGACGATTTCAATTGGCGAACCTCTCAATCTTCATGCAGCGAAGTCGAAACGAAGCATCAACATCAGCAACGAGCATCAAGCCCGTATTTCCAATTGCACTCCTCTGCTACAATCTGCATTTACTTTACCGAGATATTCTCTTCCCGCCCTACAAGAATTCCTGGATCCGTATGAATGTCTCATGGAGGTCATCAGACTCCTACCAATCCAAACGCTCCTCAGCGCCCTTCAACTTTAGTCCAGCACAATTCGTGGAAGACCTCTCATCCCATCTCTCGATCTTCATCGCGAAAGATATCGAGGCAGAATTCGCACGATTCTCCCCTTACCACCCCCGGATTTTCCAAGCTAGCAAAAGGCATCTTGAGCAGTCCGCATTTCGAAGACCAAGACGACGAACACGCATCAGATTCGGACAATATGGCGGATAGGCGGCCACCATTACGCCGTCCTACGGAGGGTCAATCACACCAACCTCTGCTGCACAAAGATGACGACGAAGAAGAGAGAGGGAGGGCAGGTTATTCAACATCCCCAGACCCCCCCGAACGGCCTACATTCTCGAGACGATCAACCATGAGAAGTCGAAGTCCTGATACCCAGGCCAAATTGGCAACGAAGAAGAGATACACATATGCCGCCTTCTTTCTGGGTCTCAGTCTGGTTGCTTTCGTGATTCAAACGGAAACTGCTGTTTACATCCAGCATTCGTTGGGATGGAATAAGGCGTACTGCATGCTGTGGGTAGACTTCGTTCTTTTGTGTTTCAGCTTTGCTAATCTCTGGAAGATACTTCACCCACGGATCCTGGTCGTTACTATGGCCATTTCAACTGCTCATACTTCGAATACAAAAATGGAATACACCATGGTCTACATTCTGGCGAAGACATGTCTACCTCATTCGAACGACTGCACAAATGGTTGAGACACAAGAGCTAGTCGTATCAAGAAATCAACGATCCCCAATACCTTATTTCCTTCGAATGACTTCATTTGTTACTTGTGCCTTAACAGTCGCTGGTGGATCCTGGTATGTGGCAGTCAATATGACTTCGCCGTCAGATCTTACTGCCATCTACAATTGCTCCGCCTTTTTTGCATACGCCTTCAGTGTGCCGCTTCTGAAAGAGAAACTTCGGTGGGACAAATCATTCGCCGTTCTAGTTTCTATTGCTGGAGTTCTCGTCGTTGCATATGGAGATACAGTGCCTACAAAACATGTCGGGAAGTCAGAAGGATCCATTGAAGGACACCCAAATGCAGGAAACAGCGAAGCAAAGAATCGGGCGACAGGCAATCTCATCATTGGAGTTGGAAGTATTCTTTACGGATTTTATGAAGTTCTTTACAAGAAATTAGCATGTCCTCCGGAAGGGACAAGTCCGGGAAGAGGAATGATTTTCGCCAACACTTTTGGGTCCTTGATGGGATGCTTCACACTCTTCGTTCTCTGGATTCCTCTCCTCATCTTACATGTTACTGGATTGGAGAGATTCGAGCTTCCTCGTGGAGAGGCTGCTTGGCTATTGGTCATATCCGTTCTTGCAAATGCTACTTTCTCGGGGAGTTTCCTTGTCCTTATCAGTCTTACGAGTCCGGTATTGAGTAGTGTTGCTGCTCTTCTCACAATTTTTTTGGTAGCAATAGTTGATTGGGCATGGACTGGTGTGCCATTAAGCCCTGCGGCTATTGCTGGGGGCTTGTTGATTATTGGGGCTTTCTTGATGTTGAGTTGGAGTACTTATAGGGAAATGCAAGAGGATAGAAGGAGGAGGGAAATAGACATTGATGATTCATATAGTGATAATCTAGACGATTAGATGGTTGTATTGGGATAGATTGGGGTTGGTCAATGTGCTGAGGAATAGGTTACGGAGTTGGCGTTTAGGACCCAAGCATTTGGAAAGGACATGGCAAAATCATTTTTTAAATATCTAGATTCATATCTAGATTCATGTAGATGCCTCGGCTTAAAATTATCCATCCTTGAAACAGTTGCAATGCTACCTGATGAAAATATATCATTTGACCGTTTTCCTTATAACATAGATTGGGGTTTTTCTGTATCCAAATACTCGGCCAGTTTGAAGGAATGCTTTTCTAAGCCGAGCATTAGAGCAATCACTTACAGCCAGTACACCGATTATTATCATTCCTCAATAGTACTGTCATAGTACTGTACTGTCAAACGATAGCAGCAATCAAAGTGATGTCAGAGACGACCTCGATCTTGCTTACATAAGTTTAAAGTGGCACACGGAACGCGAACTCCCAAACAAATACCAACGCGTCAACTTTGTCTCTCCAACTTTAACAGAAATCTACATCTACCAAAACACCATCCTTTCATCTTCTCTGTAGTGTATTTTTACACTGATAAATTTATACACTCTTCGTATTCCGACTATATTCCCACGCGTTGAGTGCTTCTTTCCCTCTGGCGGGATTTGCCGACAGACCTTACTTCTCAGCCCCCCTCGAAGCTCTAAAAAATGGTCAACAAACCTACCGAACCTGGCATTTATACTGCGACCTACAGTAATGTGAGGAGATATATTACGCGCCAGACTCCTAGCCCTTTTATTCCTTGCTGACTCCTTCCGCAGATTCCTGTCTTCGAATTCCAATTTGGAGAAGGTCTAAAGGAACATGGTGGGTTCCTTCGAGGAAAACTTTCCCCTCCAGGCCGTGGGCTAATTGTTCTGATTAGTTATGCGCCGTCGCCATGATGACTGGATCAATGCGACACATATCCTCAAGGCCGCTGGTTTCGACAAGCCCGCCAGAACTCGAATTCTAGAAAGAGAGGTCCAGAAGGAGATGCATGAGAAGGTTCAAGGAGGATATGGAAAATACCAAGGTTGGACTCGCCCGTTTTATGCGACGGAAGTGTTCTAATATGATTCAGGTACATGGGTTCCTCTTGAGCGAGGCCAGGCTCTGGCGCAAAGAAATAACGTCTTCGAAAAGCTCCGAACTATCTTCGAATTCATCCCCAGCGATACCAGCCCTCCTCCAGCTCCTAAGCATACCACAAATAAGCCAAAGGTTCCAAAGAAGCCTGCCGTTCCGAAATGGGGAAACAGTGAGTCAGCAACAGCTTGATATGCGACGACACTAACCTGATAGAACCAGCGCCAGCTCCTGCTCGTCCAATCGACGATAACTATGACAATATCAGTGCCCAATTGAATGATGACGAGAGCGTTGCGGATGACATGACTGTTGCTTCGGCTTCATTCATGGGAGAGGATGATCGATATGATATGTCTCAGCAATCCACTGGACATCGAAAGCGAAAGCGTGAAGAGCCTCCTCCACTTCAAAATGTCATTGAGCAAGCTCATATCATCTACTCCGACGATCTCCTCGATTACTTCATGTTATCACACGATTCAGATAGTGCGGTTATGCCAGAACCTCCTCTCAATTTTCGACCAGACTGGACTATTGATACAGATGGCCATACAGCAATGCATTGGGCTGCTGCAATGGGCGATGTCGACGTTATGAAACAATTGAGGCGATTTGGCGCAAACTTGGAAGCCCAGAATGTCCGTGGAGAGACACCTCTAATGCGTGCCGTCCTTTTTACCAATTGTCTAGACAAACAAACCATGCCCGCAGTTGTGAAGGAGTTGATTGAGACAATTGATGCAGTCGATCATTGCCATGCTACAGCTCTTCATCATGCCGCAATGATGACAGCTGTTAAGCCTAAGCACCAATGCGCTCGTTATTATCTGGATATTATCATCAATAAAATGCAAGAAATGTTGGCGCCAGAACAGGTCCAGCGTATTCTAGACGCACAAGATAGCAGAGGAGATACTGCAGCTCATATTGCCGCTAGGTATAAGGCACGCAAGTGTGTTAGAGCATTGATAGGTCGTGGAGCTTCTACGTCCATTCCAAATCAAGATGGTGTCACAGCCGAGGATTTGATTCAAGAGCTGAATGAGAGCAGAAAGGTTGAGCGACTGCCTCAAGCTTCTTCATCTCCGTTCGGACCTGATTCAGGTCGTCATCACACCTCATATCTCGACCATACAAGTAACGACGTATCCAATCGTGGCCATTCGCACTACTCCGAAGCCGCAATGTCCGTTGAACATAAAATCGCACCTACGATGCTAGAGAAATTCCGAGATCTGGCAAGCTCCTTTGACGATGAATTGCAAGACAAGGACAATTCCGAAAAAGACTCACATCGAATCTTGAATGGTGTGCACATCGAGCTCAGTACCGTCCGGGAACAAATCATCAATCTTGAAATGTCCGAAGCCAATGCTGAAAACGAAGCCGAGCGAACCACCAAACTCACTCAAGTCCAAAATAAGGTCACCGCTCTCATCGAGCAGCAACAACAACTGCAACTCCTCAGCCGTGCCCATCGTGAAGAAAACCAATCAAATGGTCACTCATCGTCTAACGAAGACGACATTTCAGATAGATTTGTCCTAGCGAGAAAAATGAACGAAGAACAGATGAAGAGACAAGAATTAGTGGCTAAGTATAGGGATGCTCTCAGTGTAGCTGGTGCAAGTGAAGAGGGTGAAGTATACAAAAATCTGATTTCTAAATGTACAGGTACCGAGATGGAGGTTATTGATGAGAATTTGGATAGTTTGATTGAGCAGCTGGAGGAAGATCAAACTGGGAGGGAAGGAGAGATTCTTGTTGGTGAGGAGCTATAGGGATTTTCTGTATATGCAAGTACTGTTTGATCATCTTAGTGAGTGACCTGCATAATTCCGACTGGAGAGGTGGGCTGGTAGGGCAGGTTCCTTGTCAGGCAGATAGGTATGTTTTACATTACTGCTTGCTGGGTGGTGGCTTTTTGCTCATTTGTTTGTGGATTAATTTACATTTGGCGTTTAGGTGGCTCGGTATACCAGGGCATAGTGTGTGTGGATGGATGGGATGAAATAGGAAGGATTGATATGATTATACGAGGAAACGTCCTCAGGACACTTGCATTCTGTAGTTTACTGACTGTAGATTCAGTTAGATGAGTATATCACATTGAACATTCATAATAAAGATGTTGCTCTCATCTCTTTCTTTAATTGATGTCTGGCTCTCATATCAACTTAAGATTTTAATGATTATTACTTCTCGCCCTCACCACACCGCAATAACCTTCGAAGTCCACAAATATGAACACCGACAGGATCACCACTACCCTGCTATCTCTTCGAAATTTCCTCTCGCCCAGCTCCTACATCGACGGACCCTTACTCCCTCCTCCCTCTAAGACGCTCATCCATCCCCCCTACCTCCGCCGAGAAAATAAAAGGCGGCATGAACTCCAAATTACTATTCCTACCAAATAACCTCATAGACGCCTATCTAAATTCCTGCAGTGAAGGAGCTGCTGCTGTGTAGAATTTAGAAATGTATGGCGGTAAGGTCAAGTATTCAGTTTTATGCGATTGAGTCTTTTTGCTACGGCTGCGGATGCTTTTGTGCAACCCATTATGACGAGAGTAAGAGAGTTGCTCAGACGACCGAGCAAATCAAAGTCGGGAATAGAGTGGTGTGGTTGTTGTATTTCTGTTGCAACCTTCGTCCTTAAATATGAAGTGGTAGAATTCTATAGGTTTTTCCCATGGCCTGATCTCGGTGGTGCCGGTGAGCCGCTCACGCCATTAGTGAGTGCACTGATATCCCCTTCTTTTTGTCATTGTTCCATTCTCCCACAATCAATTCAACTTCAAGCATTCGAGCCAACGAGCAAGATGGCCATACCACCCGTAGTCAAAGGAGCACTGGCCGCCATACTAGGAAGTGGCAGTATGTTTGCATTCATTACTATTGCGAAGAAGCTTGAGAAAAAGGAGGCAACCGTTTCTAATTCAAAGTATGGATAGATTTTCTGTTTCTTTTGTCTTCTTGGTTTCCGCGTGGATTGTTAAGGAATCAAGCTGATATTTTCTAGCAAGAATGGATGATGAGATTGCTAAGGGAGGGAGGAAGAAAGGGGAACGAAAGTTTTCCTGACTGTCTCTCATCACATGGTTGCTGGGAGATACCGACTTTTGTATATCAGCTGTTTGTTATCATTTGGCTACGAAATGTATAAAATACTTCCCAAGGATCCAAATACTCGTTATTCCATGCCTCGCCTCGGCTCTACTGACCGATCATTTATCCGCACTGTAACTGGCCGCCTCATCCGTCCTCGTTATGACCTCTCCACCTAATTCATTCTCCTTTTTAATCCTCTTCAAAAGACTGTCTTCACTATTATTCCTCTCGCTGTTATTAAAGTTCGCCGTCGCTATGCTCTATATTGTACTGCCTACTAAGCCGTTACCAATAATAAGGAGCGAGCTGGTAATGAAAGAAAATTCAGCAAGAAGTTATAAGGACTACTCGAGTAATTCTGGGAGTAGAAGGTTCGAGGCTGAAAAGTATCCTATGGCCAAATTTATCAAAAGCAGAAACAGAAGCCATTGAAATTCCTTGCGAATGAGAAATGTTCATCCTTCTACTACAAGTCGTTAGAACCTCAATTTACCCCCAAATGAATATCTGAAGTGGCGCTACTGTGAAGGATATCTATCCCTGGATGATGGAAGACCTCGCCTCAATGACCTCATTAGGAAAGCTAGCCGGAGCTTTGAACCCATCTTCAACGTCAATGTCAACATCAACAAAGCAATCTGACCGGCGACAATACAATTTCTCCCTTAAGGTTCTATCTTTCAATTGACACACTCAAGACATCGCATGATGCTAATGTTTCAATCTGCAGATTACCTAACACCCCCACGAATACAACCACAACACAATCATGACACCTAAACCTATGATGCTCATCGGCTTCCGACT
This sequence comes from Chlorencoelia australis, assembly GCA_003988815.1. Classification (NCBI taxonomy): domain Eukaryota; kingdom Fungi; phylum Ascomycota; class Leotiomycetes; order Helotiales; family Cenangiaceae; genus Chlorencoelia; species Chlorencoelia australis. The sequence goes on from QYAN01000025.1 coordinate 196,883, forward strand.
GAGCCCCTCCTGCGCACAGCGATTAATCGCCTTACAAACCGAATTTGTCATGGGCCCGCAGCCCCCTCCCTCACGACCAGGAATCAGTCTCACCGACCCTCTCTCCATAACATTACAGCCTCTCTTCACCTCCATAATCCGCAAATTCGTTGCCAAACACGGACCCCTCACAGTGGAAACAATCAAACCCATACAATGTATAAAACGCTTCGACAAATCGATTATTCTAAGACAGCCTGTGGACTCACAGGCTTTTCGAGAGCTGCGAAAAGAACTTATGGAGACGGTTTGGGAGAAGAGACGGGACATGGATGAGAGTGCTAAACGAAGGGCGAGGTTAAGGGGCTTGAATTTGAAGACGAGTATTAATTTTGCGTTTGGGAATAAGATTGCTGGTATGGAAGAGGCGAAATTGTTAAGGGATAAATTGAATAAGCGGTTCGAAGAGGAGGGCCCGTTTTTGATTGAGGTGGATGCTATAAGTATACGAAAACATATACCCTTACATGCTAGGGAGGGCATGGATGAAAATGGTGCTTCGCAGTGGACTGACTTTCCGTTTGAAGGCTCTGTGACAGATAGACCTTGGATGGATGATACTGTTTGTGTGAAGACAACGCAAGATACGGCGATACCTGAATCTTTGTCTTCAACGAGCAGCACGTTCAATCGCGCCATTCGGCCTAGCATGTAGAATGGTGAGAGTTGGCTGGTTAAAAACTCCTTACATGTCGGAAACTCAACGATGCACATGCATAATAAATGAGTTGGAGAACCAAAGGACATCTTACTCCCTATCAATGACTTTGGTCAGTCTATTCCATATTTCTTATTTAAGGATTCGGAGACTAAGAATTGGCCTATTCTGCGGCCATATTGTTTAAGAAATCACTCAATACACTGTACTTGGGTAGGCTTTGGAGTTTGTTGGTAAGCCCATCGGCGTAGAGTTTTGAAGGTAGTGGGCAGTGGAAATTGAGGATAAAATGGTACCAATACAATGATATTTAGACCATATCGTAGATGTCGGAAGCTGTATGGTAAATTAATTGAGACTGAGAAACATATCGCACTAATGGAGATATCTGCTAATGGATGATCGTCTTCACAGGGGTTCAACTGTATTTTTCAAATATCCTTACCTTACTCACCACTCACAACCTTCTCGTTAGTTATTGCATGCTTAAGAAGAAAATTCGATTTTATCCACATATTGAGAGGAGCTTAGGAAAGGAAAAGCTAAATTAGGTGTGTTGAGAGATAAGAGACATACCACTGCAACTATATGTTACAGCATCTTACTCCAAAACATCCTATTCAACACATAACCCCCTTTTCTCCGCATAAATAAAGCACTCAATCAAGGCTCCCCAGGCCAAATCTCATCAGCCAACTCCCGAACCAAACTTAACTTCTTAATCATATCCTCCCTCTTAACACTATTCCCATCAGCATGACTAGCAAACCCACATTGCGGACTGACACCCAACCTATACAAAGCCTCTTCACGACTCTGATTCGAGCCCTCGGCCACTTTATCAGCTGCTTTCATGGCCCTCTCTTTTATCTCTTCTTTGTTTTCCAATGCTGGGAATTTGCTCGTGATTAAACCTAAGATGACGTTTTTGTGTTTAGGAAGATAGACTAAAGGTTCAAATCCTCCAGCTCGCTCCGTATCATACTCTAGATAGTAAGTGTCTACATGCAAGTCTTGGAAGAGCTTGGTGGCAATGGTATCGTACGATCCTTCGGAGAAATGGCGGCTCCCGACGAAGTTTCCTCGGCAGAGGTGCACGCCGACGTGGAGGTCAGAGGGTCTTTCAGAGAGGCAGTCGTTGTAGAGTTTGATGTAGTTGTCGAGAAGGGCAGTTGAGTCTTCGCCGTCTTCTTTGAATCCTGCTAGCATCTTTTCGGAACAGAAATCTGGGGTGTGAATTAGCTTATTGTACGGAAATGATGAATATAAAGGGGCACGAACATGCTAGATTGGGATCATCGAACTGAACATTTCGGAGACCAGCATCATATAGAATCTTGAGTTCAGCCCTGTATGCTTTTGCGATGTCTGCGAAATATTCAGCGTCGGTTGGATATACATCCTTGGGATATGCGCGGCCTGTCTTGTAGCGTAGATGATACCAGTTTGGAGCAGCTAGTGTGAGTTTTGCTTCGTGGACTTTATCTGCGGGAAGTAGAGCCTTCAAGTAATTCCATTGATCGACGTATGTACTTCCTACGTGCTTGATTTTGCCAGTGCAAATGACAGATTCTCCTGGTTTGCGGCCATCTTCAGTGAAAGCGGAAACATCTGGGACGTATAGTCGGAAGACATCGATGTCGATGTTGGGGATTTCTTCGAAACCGTCGAGGCCGGGAAAGAATGTGCCCCTGGTATGATTAGATATGTTTCGCTTGAAGGGTCAGTTGCATACATACCAGAACATGTGGCGTCTGTATTCTCCATCAGTAACAGCATGAAAGCCTAAATCAAGCTGAACTTTCACAATCTCCTTGATGGAAACGTCTTCGACGGCGGTAAGGTCTTGCTTGGTTCTACCCTTCTCTCCATTTTCAATTGCATGTTTGACTTCCAATAAAGAGTCAGGTCGAAGGAGGGATCCGAGATGCTCGGCTCGAAAAGGAGGACGCCGATGAAGTTTCGTTGACATAGTAGCAATAGGCTTATGTACGTACTGAGGGGGGATGCATCTAACTGTAATGTAAGTGCTGGAGGGGTAAATATATACTGCATGAAAGATCCTACAGCAGCGTAGACTTGAGAATCTTTCTAATCCTTCGTCATCACAAGGATATTCTCCACTTTCTCTCCTACCCCTCCCTTCTTCTATCTGCCGTGGTTCAGCCTTTCAAGTGTGTGGACAACCATCCGTTGATTGACGACGACAGACCACCCAATTGATGAGAAATGGCATGGTAATCTCCGGCAATAGTGAGAGAGGGAGGTCCAGCACACATGCTGCGCATGACCAACATAGCATCGCATTGCAGCATCGCAGTCGCAGTCGCCGTCGTAGTCGCGTCATAGTCGCCGTCGCCGTCGCAGATGGTAACTGTTGTTAGGTGTGAAGGAACCCCGCATTTGTCAAGAATCAGTCAGCAACGCCCCAAATCTGCAGCAGCCGAAGCACCTCGGTCATTCAGCCAATCGGAAGTTATTGTCCGAATCGACTTCGAAACTTCAGACATACGCAAGGCTGTAAACTCGATAAAACTCATCATCAATGCTTCGTACTCTAGACAAATGCGGACTGCATCAGGAAATACAGCCAGGTGAGTTTATGTCTCTGAGATCCAAGTAACCTTACTTGATGCCAACCTTTATCAGTAGTTGATCTGTAGATTTGGCCATCCGCATTCCAGCTTCACACCACGAATCACCACCCACAATGACGACAGGCTCTGCCCGAGATTCAGCTAGTCCTGCTCTAGTTCCTTCAGGTACGAGTAGTCCTCAATCAGATGATGCCAATACTTAGAAAACAGGCGATGCCTCTTCTCTATCTTTAGCTGCGGATGCAGACAACCAAAAGATCTTCGAACAATCCCCACAACTCAATTCTACTTCCGAATCTCCTTCCGGTCCTACTACCATCGAGTCTCTTCCAAATGAACTGCTAGTCAACATATTTGGCTATTTCGACACTTCGCCGCCCTCTTCTTCAACTATTGCTATCCATGATGAGCCTACCTTCCAATTGACCAATTCAGATATCAAAGATATAAAGAACTGCTCTGGTGTTTCAAAACGTTGGAGACAGGCAACCCTACCACTCCTTTTCAAACATCTACGTCTATTTATCCCTGATGACAATAACAAACTGTATCTGGATTCCTGTTTAAAGCCATTAAGTACCTTCATCACGAAGCACTCTTTGTCCAATGTTGTGGAATCTTTCGTTTTGGTAGTTTACAAGGACAATATGTATTCTGAAGATTATGCAAATTTCTGGCGTTTGGTTCTGTCTGTCATCGACCCCTTGGAACTTTTGATAGTTGCTCCAGTGAAAGCTCTAAGCTCTCTGACCGCTTGTCCTCTGTTCGCCGATGAATGGAACATCGACTCACCTTGCCATTATCTTCGATTGCAAAGACCTGCTACTCACGTTGACGATGTATTACCATCTCCCCAAACTACTGAGAGTTCAGTCCGTCCTGGAATTGAGGAATATAATCGCTCCCAAATCACTCAGCTTCGGCCTTGGTCGACTTTACTTCTGAATGAAGGATCCTTCATCAAGACCTACAGTACTTATGAATTCTGGATTCGTAAACCTCCCTCAGTAATAATATCCTACTGATCCATCATTCCATATTTCTAACCTCTCTCAGATACTACCAGCACTTGTTGGCCATTTAGATACCTCTGGAACGCGACATCATCCCTTAATCAGCCCTACCGTACGCTCGATGCGCTACATTTCCATTTTCCCTACCAACACTCATTTCGAAACTCTGACACAATCATTCCCGCGCCTTGATAGTCTTTACGTTCAACTAGTCCCACGAAACAACATCCTCAACAATGCTTCCAAAATGGTCCGAGTTGATGCTGAGGACTTATGGATGGAAAGAAACAACTGCTACGCCAGCGTGATGCGAGAACTCTTCAACCAACCCCCAACCGACAACTTCCTCTATCTAAAGGAATTCGAGTCCGGCGATTCGGCAGATAAAGATGCATGGGCCATGGCAGTAGAATATGTGAGAAGAGCAGACAATGGGTGGAAAGTAGCAGGAGAAGGAATTTTTCTCAAGGATGCCAATTTTCAAGATCCGAATGCTCACAATACGTCTGCCGTTGCAATGTCAGTCACCTGAACGACTATCCATCAATCTGGGCATAAATGATCGAATACATAGGAGAAGTGACTAACAAGTAGAAGTCAGGAAGGTGCGTTGATTCGATGGGCTTGGAATGGAGTATGTGAATTACCGGTTTCGCCGGCGCAGTGGTATGGAGTATGATAGAAGATATAATAGGTGGTGGGGGTTCTGAAAGGGGATCTTCTTGCATGGATAGGAGTTTGGGAAGGGTCTGACTAAACGCATATTTGGACTTCTTTCGATTTTACATTGTGATAGAATAGATGATGAAGGAAAACGAGATATATACAAACTTGAATTGAAAATGCCTTCGCCTTAATCTGAACTATTGATTGATGTCCACGCACTCGCGCTAGTTTGCTTCTTCATGAAGCCAAAAGTGCAAGGCTTTTGACCGCCTTCCACTTTATATTCTGCCGTCTATCTTCTTCAACCCACCACTTCTCTTCTGCTCTATGCAGCATACCATGACATGACCTTACAATGTCAAAAAAACCTACAAAAGGCGAATACATCGAGACCGTACGTCACCATCCTCTTTCCATTTCCCTATACCTTTCACTCTCCCTGTCCCTTTCGCCCCCTTCCCTCTTCTCCTTTCCTCACCCCCTTCCCCTCTCTTTTCCTCCTACCTACTCTCTTCCCATGCCCTCTTCCCCCCAACCCTCGCGCACACCAAAAACTAACCAAACTTCATCCGAAAACAGGACACAGGCAACAAAGTGTCTCGCCGCTCCCAAATAATCGGCACTACCAATATCATTCTTGGAGGAAAAACCGTTATTCAAGCTGAAGTTATTATTCGTGGGGATTTATTGAGGACTTTGTCTTCTGCTACTGGGGGAAATGTAGATGGGGGAGGAGGAGGGGGGGATGGGAAAGGTGGTGGGAAGGGAAATCCTGTTGCGGTTGCGATTGGGAGGTATTGTTTTTTTAGTAGGGCGTGTGTGTTGAGACCGCCGGGGAAATTGTATCGTGGGTTTGTTGTCCCCTTCCTTCTCGACTTTTGGATTCTCGCCATCCCTTCTTCCTTTTTTATACCTTGACTTTCGCAGATGGAGATGGGATGGGTTAGGAAATGATAGAGGCTAATCGAAATTGGAATGGAAATAGACAATTCTCACACTACTCCCTTAAAATCGGCGATCACGTCTTTATCGGCCAATCTTCAGTCATTGAGGCTGCATTGATTGGGAATCATGTCTATATTGGGAGTGGGTGTGTGGTAGGGAAGTTTACGATTGTTAAGGATTATGTTAGGGTGCTTGATGGTGAGTGAGGATTTGATACCTTTTTTCCTTTTTACTTGTGCCTCGATGTGGATTGTGGGATTTGGGGTGTGTTTTATTTGTCTTTTTACAAGTGGTGGATATGGATATTCTGTTTTTTTTTGGGAAGGGGAGGGAACGGATGGAAGGGGGGAGAAGAAGGATTAATGCTGACGGAAGTGATGGGCCTTAGGAACGGTCGTCCCGCCCAACATGGTAATACCGAGTTTTAGTGTTGTTGGGGGAGTGCCCGGACGAGTGGTAGGAGAAATAAGGGAGGGTGAGATTGAGGGGTTTGATTTGAGGGAGGTTTATCGGGAGGTGAGGAATTGACCTCACAATAGTTGGAGAGGGAGAGGGGTTTTTTGTTGGAGAAGGGATGGGAAAGGACAAAGAGGAAGGGGAGGAAATGATACCCGTAAGGATGAACGAATGACTGAATATATTATTTGCTAGGCAGAGGTGGGTTGGTCTTGAAATCCAATTGGAATCGGATGCGAACGAACCAAACAAGCTATTATTTACAAAGCTGCGATTTTTGTATACGTTTTTATGTTTCTCTTCTCAAAAGAGCTTTCTTTGAGGCTGCATTACTCTTCTTCTACACGATTCTCCCCCTCCACCCTCTTTTCACCTTTTCCGTTCATAATACATTCTCTCTATCTTAAAAACAATAAAGGCAATCAGCGATATCTACTCTCCTTTTCCATCTCGAAGAAAAGACATCCCTCTTCATCAACCCTCTGTATCTGAACCGCATCTGCTAAGTTCATTCTCTCCTCGATCTAATTTGTTACCTTTTTTTGACGATGAGAATCCTTCTCAACAATTTCGTATCTCAAAATCTCCTTGTGCTCTCCTGATTTCAGCCATTTTCTTCCCCTTTTTCCTTCCCTCTCTTCTATAGCGCATAATTAAAGGTTAAGGTAATGAAAATGGCAATGGTGTATTCAATCTACGATGAACAGTGGAGGAGGAACCGATGACGAGTTTGGAGTTATCATACTGCTTACTTCGAGTGGTTAAGAAGGAAGAGAGGAAGGGAGCTGGCTGGGGAGACGAGAGGAAAATGAGCGGTGCTTTAGGATATGTTTAAGTGCATATCGAAAGTCAATAGAGGTCAAGGAGAAGTTTCTTTCCGAAATGAAATTGCGAGTGTCTAAGTCTTTATTCTCCTCTTTTATATGAAGCTTCCTAGCGTCTGGGACTATTTCCATCCCCTCTCTCAATCATAACTAGTTTTCCCGTCATCCTCACAGAACTCAAGATCGACCGAGGCAAATCTGAATCGATTTTCTACGCCCATGGCACCATCGCATGCTCCTACTCAATCACAAAGCTGGTGAGATCCTGGGCATTCCGTTTTTAATGGCAATCCTTCAAACTCAGCATTGGCACAGGTGGTCTGAATCCGGTATTAACATTATGCAGAATAATCCCACTACACAGCCCGTGGCTTGTAGAGTTGGAGCTGCAAAGGAAAAATAAGAGCTAGAATTAGATAGGGAATGGAATCATGTATGTAAATATCTCTGCTCGGGTTAGTGAATGTGACATTATCCATCTGAAGGGTTCACCTCGAATGATTTAGATTGCTTTCACACAAGTCCGTGTGAATGCTCCACAGCATTTGAGTGATTCATCAACCATTTTTCAATGCTTCAGATTGAATTTATTTGGATGTTTGAAAGTTATGATCTGGGGGTTATTTTGATTGATGGTTAAATAGCTGCTTTATTTGAATTCATATGCCGACTAATATTAATCTAGAGAATTAACTGAGAGCTGAGGAGGTTGTGTATATCTAAAGGCCGAGACGCTCTCTATTAGGAAGAACACGAACAAATCTTGAGAGAAAATATGCTGAGTTGTTGGAGAGGGAACTCTCATGGAGGTAGGAGGTATAGAGTGTAAGGTTACATGGTATATTTGTTGTCGATTGCTAATTAACTATCTAATGTTAACTTTAGATGAGTGTGTATGCCTACGAAGTGTTGTTCGAGTGAAGAAGCGCACCTCAGAGCTGCTCTGTAAGATGAGTTAATCAGTGATTCATGTCACTTGGTAACTTAGTCACTCATTGGGATTACAAATAACCAAGTGAGATCTATTTATAATATAAAAAGGCCCTGAGGCTTTCTAATTGTTCTAGATGGTTAAAACTTTAACCAATATCAGGCAGTGTTATCGAAATGAGAGATGTGTGGGTTTGATGCAGAGGTAGGGGCAGGAAGATTTGCTTGGCTCATGGCTTGAGAGCTTCATGATGGGGGGGAGGCTAATTGAAGCAGTGAGAAAAACGACAGAAGGATAATGCGTTGTCATTCTCTTATTACCTAGCTATCGAACATCTAATTCCCTCCTATACTTGGTGAAGGGTATTATTAAAGGTAGCAGCGAAGAATATTCTCATCTAATGAATTATGATTTAAAAGACGAATACTAATCTAGATCGGGTAGAATTTGGGCTATAAAAAGACCTGGAGACTTTCTTGATTTTTGAAACCAAATTGCGGTGCGCCTCCGGGCACAACAATCATGAGAGTTGATATGGTTTGATATTAGGTTTTCCTATATGTTATGGATAGTAGAAAGGAGTTGGATGTGGTAAACGGGTGAGTAAGTTCCAGACGGAGAAAGAAATAATTTCCTCGTTGTCGAATGTTAATTTGAAAATTCCGTGCAGTCGCCAAAGTTCTTGCTCACCATCTACTCTCGCTCCCTTCAGATGAAAGGTTGAATGCCACATTAGCTGTATACTGGACGATTCCTGGACGAAAGTGCGACGTGCAACAAAACCCTTTGCAGAGAGTTTGGTGGTGAGTTTTGATGCAAAGAGATGTGGAGGTGGTAGAATTTCATTCGCTATGATTTGATTTTAGTTTAGAATAAGCTCTGATTTGACCAAGCCCCAAGACGTTTTATTCTCCAAGAACTTCATTTCTCAGGACAGCTGAGGGGACGGGAAAGGTTCAGGTAAGAGCTTAAATGCCTTCGATCTAGCGACGTCTAGTATGGCAAGGAAAGGTGAAGGCGGAACTCTTCTGTTCATCATTAATTCTCTAGATCTAGCGAAATACTTGTATCATCAACCAATTTGCCCTATTCAACTCTCCCTTGGTGTATCCGGGCCTGCGGGATATATAAACGACCTGGACTTCTGCTCCTGGACTTAATAACATGAGAAGTAAGCAAAGTACCTCAAGCGGCCGTTGTGTTTTTTCGACCATGGACTATGGGAAAGGTCTAGTATAAAATGCACTACTTATATTCAACACTTGTTTGTTTGTCTTAAAGCCATTAATAAAATTAAGCCCGGAGTTGGACAACGAGATATGAAAGAACCTTGAAAATCTTTTTCCGGTCTAGCAGGCTGAGTTTACATGTGATTGAAACTACACATTATGATCCTATCCGCGAAGACTGGATGTAGGGTCCGAGGTCATCTCTAGGTCTTAGGCAGAGTGAGCAATAAGTTAATAAGCCAATCCGCTGAAGGTTTTAGTCTGAGTCATTCAGTTGACTAATTCAGGTTTGATTGCCTTGGGCCTGGTGTCTAACAGATAAGAAATGAATGGAGTAAAGGGAGGGGATATTATGGAGTTAGAAAAAACATAATCGTTCAATACCTCGCTTTTTCACTTCACACTAGATAGCATCTAGTCCGGTGAAATATTTTAATTCATAAATAAATAGCCAATGTATCTACAAGAGTAACAAGAATCAATATCCAATTGTCGATAATAGACTAGACGATATTCTCAGTGATTCAATTACAATTCCACATTGATTGTGTTGAAAGGTTGGCCAGAATAGCGTGATTTGGACTCATCTAGGCTAGCGTGTTTTTGACACTTACGATTATTTGTTCTCTCTATAGTAGTAAACCATTCTCTCTCCTTTTCAGATCATGAATCTTTCGCTGTGATAATACATCATGTGGCATTCTGAGATGTGGCCCGAACAATGGTGAGATTGAAGGCCAGGCCAGGCCAGGCTGGAGACATCGTAGGAATCGGGAATTTAGGAGAGGACGAGTGGCAACAGACAAAGTATAATGGAAGACGCATTGTCATTTGCTCAATATCTTGTCTATGTTTGCTGAAAAGGGGAATGGAGAGATGAAAGGGAGAGTTTTCGTCCTCAGTAGAAGAAGGAATGAGACCTGATATACGATTGATTGATTGTTAACAGAGTATCTGGAGAGATTGAGTATCTAGATCAGTCCTGCTCATTTGACGATTAAGCTCGGGTATGTTTGGGAAAGTTATTACTCGTTGAAAAGGAGTGTGGTAAAGGATCTAGGATGGATAGATGACGTGGTTGCTCTCAGCTAGAAAAGGGGTCTCGCTAAAAATCCTATACCCCCACCCCTTCTATTAATCCTAAGGCAGTAAGATTACATCTGCTTCCTTCGTTCATCCCAGCGCTTTTTTGAGGAATCAATGTTGTTTATTCGTTGAGTAGCACGTAGTGAAGCGCTTAATTGTGCGCTTTCTTAATCTATTTTGAATAAGGAAATGATTGTATTCAAGAACGAAGGAAAGGATCACGAGATAGGATGGGTTTACATGTGGGTTTCCGAGGAAACGGTTGCTTTTTAGTATGAATTTACTGTTCTACCAACACCAGATCCTCAGTCCTTTAAATGTCAGCATCTCCTCTATCTTGAACAGTTCAACGTTTCTCTTGCAGGACGTTTTGTTACTTCACATTCATTTGGCAAGGTCCTGAATTTAAGCTTCGGCTTTCCACACACTCATTATGTCGTTCTTTCCAATTAGCGCTAGCGCTTTAGTCTTAGTCCTAATCGCAAATGTCGTGTCAGTTTTAGGTCAACAAGCTGCATATTTTGTGCTAGAAAGTGGAATGCCCCTTGTCAGTGCGTAGAATATGGTTCCTTATTTACCCCCCCGTTCCTTAAGCAAGTGCATTTCTGCACCTGCTCCAGCTCAGAAAACATATCTTCTAACCCACTTAAAACCTTCTAAATTAGACAAAAGCTGACTTCGCGACCATCTATAGTTGAACGACTGGATCCAATGCTCGATCCTGGAACGGTATCTAATCACGTGCACTCGGTACGTATTTATATTTGTTTCTACCCAGATCCATGTACAATCTGCAAAGATAAATTTAGACTCCCTATTTCTCTATCTGTTCTACAATGGTCAATAAATTCTAATACTCAATTGCCTGAAGATTGCTGGCGGCAACGGCTTCTCTCCAACCATGGACTTTGCTCAAGCAAACTCCAGCACATGCAGCACCGTCCCTGTTAAAGCTGATAGAAGCAACTACTGGATGCCCAATCTCTACTTCCAAGACCCTAATAATGGAAGTTTCATTCGCGTACCGGAACAGCCTCAACATAAAATTTACTACAAATACGGCAAGGGAGATGGCACTTATGATACTGGCATTCAGGAGTTCCCGAAAGAGTTTCGTATGATGGCTGGCAGTATGACGTATAGATCTGAGGATGATATGGTTATGAAATCTAATGGCAACCAGTACGTATTTTCGGCCGATAGCAAATTAATCAGCGCGTTTTGAACGGAATACTAATCCTGATATCATATATACAGGTTAGGATGGATGTGTCATGGCCCCGACATCAAGGCTGTCGGCTTTCCCACTGGCTTTACATCATGCCCGGATGGTCTAGCGGCATCTATTACCATGCCCTCGTGCTGGAATGGGGATGATTTCAACCTGACTGACCCTTCTGCTCATATGGCATATCCAATCCACGGAGATGGACTAGCAGGCTGTCCAGCTCCACATAACGTGACACGCTTTCCGCAAATATTTATTGAGTATTGGTTAAACGTTGAGTCATTCAATGGCCTGTATAAATCAACGGATAATCCTTTTGTGTTAAGTATGGGAGACCCGACTGGGTACGGGTTTCATGTTGATTTTGTATGTGCTCGCCATGATTATGCTGTAGAAGATGCTAATCTGTGGACAGATCAATGGATGGGAAGAAGGTGTTTTGAATGCAACCATGCCGAACTGCAGGCCAGGAAATACACCAACTCCGCCTCTGGACGATCATTCCTGTTTTGGCAGTTATGGTGGGATTTACACCAATGATGAGATGAAAGCTTGCACCATAAAACCGATAGTCGAGGAACCTGTTGGATGGACATATGGCGAAACTGATAATCCTCCTGGGGGAGGCCTCACATTTGGTGGAGTGTTGGATGCTCTGCCAGGTTGCAACAAAATTCAGTCTTCACCGGGACCGGCTTCGGTACAGAGTTGTAGTTCAACCGCTTCACTTATTGGTGCTACTGCTGGAGGTTCCACAGCCTCCGCCACGGCCGCTGCTGGGAGCTCTTCTACCTCAAAAGCAGCATCTTCGAAAATGACTTCAATGGCCAAAAGCGATATGGCTGACAAAGTAGGCGGTCTTCAAACTATGGTGACAGTAACAGTTACTACCATTGTTTCACCTTCGGCAGCATGTACCAGTTCGTGATGGAGATCAATCATGCGAGACGATTGGAAGCAAATGGGGGAGAGACTCTTATTCGTAAGGCAACTGGCTTGCCTCTTACAATTTCTTTAGAAGGAAGGCACTTTTAGTGTGATTTAGAGAATTATACAAATCCATGATCACATTGATGACTCACTGTTACTCTTCCATGTATATGGGCCGTGACTTTATAATCTCACGGATGAGTAGCTCTTTCGTCGCCTAAACTCCATTTCATAGCGATAGAGAACAAAGGACAATCCCCATAATCACTTTTCGGAATTCAATAATAACAATATGAGTACTAATTTACTAGTAAATTAAAGCTTATGAAGTCGCTCCTTGAATCGCTTAATCCGATCCTTCTCTTCCCCATCCAAAGCCCAATCCCACAACAAACCATCTAACCCCAAGACGCACATTGAGAACACGCGCACTTAAGGACAAACTACCACTCCTCGAGGAATATCGCGAGTCTCCAGATCTCTTCTTCTTCTTCTTCTTACATAGATAAGACTCGCATTAATTAACCGCAGAAGTAACACAAGAATTCCAGATCTAGAAAAAGGTTATTCTTAGTGACGCACCAGGCTTCGTGTGCTGCTGATTGATAACTTCAAAGACTTGTTGATGAAATATACTCAAAGACACAACTGGACACCGAGAATATGGTGATATGATTCTCCATCTCGAATAGATGGATCTATAGCCGTGAGAAGATACTTTTAATATTTAGAGGAGCGGGGTCTAACTTGGTTAGATAAGTGGTGCTGTTGATTCCTAAATCTTGGCATCATTGGATTTTTGTTCGCCGTGTAGATAAGGTATTGGATCTTGGCTTGATGAGTCTGTATCCTAACTCGGAACGTAGTCTCGCAGACTGATAACTCTTTTCAATTTCACGTATGTATGCTTTTAGGCGTGTAATACCGTTGGAGCAAGGAGCTCGAAATCGAGTCATGCAGCAAAATCTCGTACTTACCTGCAAGCTCCTCGCATCCCTTCGCACTATTCAAACTGCCAAATCTGGAAAATGTTTGATTCCACCTGCTAACTGCTGCAGAGTAATTTAACATCAACTCTAAGTCTATCCTCTATGGAATTGGTATCTCAGAACTCCATCAAGTTTCTATCCATCTATGCCATCACAGCCCACTGTGTCCGTCTAAGAATCTAATGCCGTGTTCCATCTATTCCATTCCACTGTGTTTTGAGAATCTATTATCCATCCTGTCTATCCTAGGCTTATAACGCAAGCAAGTCTAATAACTACCGCTAAAGTCAAAGAAAGGGAAAAATCATCTTTCCAAACACCCCAATCAAACGACTCGACCCAGCAAAGAATGAAGTATCTCCTTTTCCTGCTACTCTAAAGCCACCAATAAACTCACTCACAGCCCAAATATAAAATCATCTCAAAACAAAATCTAAAAGCTGAACAATCCGCTTCTCCTCTTCCCCCGTGGGTAAACGAACAAAGCACTCAAGAAGAGTCCTACAGAAATACCGATGGCGATTTGAATCATTGAATATCCAACATTGAAGACGATCGTGTTCAAGTCCTCGGACGAAGTAACGGATACCTATTGGTTTTGATCAGCAAGTGTCCCAAATAAGCTTAACCAGTTTCGGCCCTCCAAATACACCAGATATATAGCAGAGAGAGGAGGGGAAGGATAAATGCCAATAGATAATGCGGAATATATAGACAAAGGAAACCTCCCATCAGAAGATGGGAGTTTAAAGAAAACAAACCGCAAAGGCTAGCGCATAATGGTATTTGGCGTTCCGATTCAGAGAAGGATCGTTACTCACAGAACTAGTCCCGTTTATTTTTGTCGTTCCATTGGCATACGACGAATTTGTAATGGAGTCCGCTGTACTCAAGCCCGCAAGTAAGGAGCCTGAAGCTGCAAGGCCAGAAGGGACCTGGACAAAGATTGCTGGGAGAAGTGCTGCAGCGGCTACCCCGTGTCTTAATCTAGAGTAGAGATTTCCAAGTATGCCAATGGCAAGAGCACCAAGAGCATTTGACAGAGCGCTACTGGTGAATTTTCTTGCCGAGAAGAAGTTCACAATATAACCCACCATAGCAATGAACATCATGACAGGTAATTGTTTCCACTTTGCGTGGTTGATGACAGCGAGGCAGAAGGCGAAGGGAACAACAAAAAGCCATTTATAGAACTGGGTAAGTGGCTTTTGACATGTTGTGGCACTTGTGGCGTTAGCGTCCATGAGACCGTAAAATGCTGTCCCTATTGTGATACCAAAGCCGAGAAAAAGTGAAAAGATGATTGCGTAGACCATACGGACGGAACCAGCAACCATGGAGCGTGACTGGAGTTCCAGCGAGCCGCAGAGAACCATGTAGCCAGGCAGAATGAGTGCAATTGAGGATTGGGCCAAAGCTGAGAAGCAGAAAAGGTTTCCGCCTTGGAGCGAACCGAAGAGGCGGGCCAGAAACGAGGTAAAGATCGCCGCAGAGATTTCGAAGACGTTGCTATACATGTCGGAATATGGAGCGACGATCAATTGTAGGAAGCCTACAAGGCATCCAAGAACGAACGCAATAGGCGTGTCGATAAGACGAGCTTCGAATGCTATGGAAGGTATTAACACTACCGTAAGGCCAAGGAGAAAAAATTACTTACCAAAAGGACCAACGGAAGCACTGGCAAAGCCATACATGATGACTTGGACCCAGGGAGGGTGCTTTTGTTTCTGGCGAATAGTGGCATCGAGTCTTTGAGTCGCTTCCTCAACACCAATAACATCATGAACAACCTCCTTATAGATCTCGTGTACGTCCTTCAACTTTCCCAGGTTGACACCTTGGGCTGCTTTTACAAGCTTCACCTCGGTAGTATGCGTAGTGGCATCATCAAAAGAGATAATCATGCAACCTGGAATGTAAAGAAATTGACCATCGATCTCGAGGACCCGCGCTGTCATTTTCATGTACTCTTCAAGTCGATGGGTCGGTGCACCGTAACTCATGAGAGCTCGACATAGCTTCAACAGATACTTTTGTCGACTCAAAGTTTCTGCAATGTGAACGGTGATTCTGATCTCATCCTCCAATCTCGGTTTTCCAGTGAGTGTCCTTGCAGCAGTCTCGAGAAGCTTCCCGCTATGTGTTCGTTTAGCCATTCCTGGTCGAGGGGATGCAAACTTCTTCGGATTTCGCACTCCCCCTGGTCCGGCGAGAATCGCAGAGGCTTCCATTAAGCCTGCTAAAGTATCTTGAGACTTGTTCTTGTGATTGTACCATTTTGCTTGCTTCTTGGGTGTGGTTGCACCAGATGATGCTAAGGAGTTGGCAACAGTTTCAGAACCATCAGTGTCTGTGTGTCTTAATGGTGTTAAACTGTTTAGGCTTTGGGTGTTGGAAGGAGCATTGTACAGCTTTAACAGTGAAGACAGAACACCTCCCCGATACTGTTGTGGCGCAGGTACGTATTCACCACCCGTGTATCTATTTTCAGGCGAGGCCTGCCCTGACACCAAGCCAGGCTCAGGTTTTCTCCATGCGTCCATAGCACCTTTTCTTGTGTGTGCCCGGACCAATTTGTGGGCTTCTGAGGTGCTCGAATGTTTCTTTTCGTTGTTGTGATTCTCCTCCGAATCAAAACCGCCATCCAAGTATCTCCTCCTGTCCATTTCGACCAAAGGAATGTCATCTACCCTGACTGGCAAGCCACTCATACTTTGCCTTGGCGTTTCGTATTCGCTCAAGTCCTCGTCGAAACTCGTCCTCCTCGAACTGGGTGAAGAGTGGCTTCCTACAAGTGTAGCAACTCTCTGTGCCCTGTTCTGTGCTGCCAATGCTGAAAATGCTTTCTCGTTATCCTCTGAGACGTCTTCCAAGCCTCCTTGGAATCCTCCATTGTAAGAATTGTTCCTCAAGACACTTGACCTTGG
The DNA here is from genome assembly GCA_003988815.1 of Chlorencoelia australis. Lineage (NCBI taxonomy): Eukaryota > Fungi > Ascomycota > Leotiomycetes > Helotiales > Cenangiaceae > Chlorencoelia > Chlorencoelia australis. Next base: position 213,404 of record QYAN01000025.1, read on the forward strand.
CTTGTAGACGGAACTTAATTGGGGATCGGCAAACGGATTTTCCTTTTCTCGATCAGGTGTGAACCTCAGCAATGAAGTGACGCTGCTGCTTCTTGAATGTGATGGGGTGGTACTCTTGGGAACCGGGAGTTGGGGGAGCGGTAAAGTTGACCCAGAATCTCGTAATCGTAAATTTGATCTCTTGGGTTTTGGGTCGGTGTTCTCGCTGGCATGGCCGAAATGAACTCGCCCCCCCTTTTTTTGTAGAGGATTTCCTTGAGAACTGGTTGGCCTGCTGGGAGTTGTGCTCGCGTTGGGACTGTGCTGTCCAGGAGATCCTTCATTTTGACCACTCTCACTCGCTGTTATATACTCACTAGACATCCTCAAACCCAGAGTTGCCCTTATTGTAAAATGAAGTCCTCTCCACGAATATGTATACTATGTCGAGGTGGTTCAAGAAGAAGTCGTGGTCGTTCGGCCGCGTGTAGCCGGTGGGTGTCCCGCAGGGCTAATTACGCCACTGATATCAAAAGGTCCGAAGAAGACTTCTTCAACGGTTGAAGATATTTTCTGTTCGATAACGATGTGATGTGCTTTAAGGAGTGGAAGAGAATGAGGTAGGGGCGAATATTTGATAATAGTGAAAGAATGGAGAATAGAGAATAGAGAATAGACAAAACGAGTATCAGATGTCAGTTAGAAGACAAAGAGGTGCTCTCGTCTGTGTAGCACGAACACCCGCTTTACATACAAGACGAGTGAAGGGTGTGTGGATCATCCAGGAACCTGGGACCATAAACAAGGAAGGTGCAATGAGTAGTGTAGATGGCTGCTAGGCCAAGCTAGCATCCCTACCGTGGATCTATCGGCTGAATGAGTTGATTGTCGGAGTTCATTTCTCACAATAGCATCCAAAGGGGTTGGGGAATAGTACAGGCGAAGACTTGGGCAGCATTCCATAGGTATGTTTGCAGCAGAAAAGTGCCGTTGAAGGTCACGATGTTTCGAGGTTATCATGATCCCAAGCACCAGGAACCACTTTATAACTTCTTATGTCTGTGCTAGCGGCCCGGAGATCAGGGGTGTTCAGTGCAGCTCACTAATCTGCAACGGGTCCACTGACTCCAGTCGTAGCCACCCTGGAGATTGAAATATACGATCCCTCTTCACCGCCAGAATTCCCTCGACAAAGGAGGGAAATCCACAAGAGATATAGGGGAAAATCCGCTTTTCAACGGAATGAATCCCACAATTTCCAAGACAAAGTTGGGCATCGATTCCAGTCAACTGGGAAAGGAAGTTTGAGAGATGAATGTCTTAGCTAACTAAGCACTACAGTTCTGCAGAAGGAGTCCAGTTTGAAGGCTACCTGCCGAGAGGAAATGCGTCATGGTGCCTTTCAAAGCCACCTTCACGAATCTGCTTTGTTCCAGAACACGTGCTGCGTGTGTTCATTGCTCTACCGTTATTGATCTGATCGTAGACGTACATGCCTCGAGGCCAGACGAAGATGTGGGCCTTCACGGGAGGTCAATGATCCAGACCAAGAATTTCCGGCCTCTAATGTTAACACGTTCACCAGATACCTCTGGTTTCACATGCAAATTTCCTGAACCCGAGATACGGCGAAAATATTGAGAGTGCGAAGCTTGGTGGCTTCATGGCTTCATCCTTTTCGCCATATTGTCCGGCAAAGCGTTTGTGCATTCGTTCTGCCGGTTCCTTGTCGAATGCCTTTAGCTCTGCGTCTTCCGATATCCGCTTATCCGCTATGCACATGAATTCTGCAACGAGCAAGAAAGGCCTGCATTCGATAATGCAGCAAGAGCTTATTTCATCATGATAGGATGAGAAGGCGGCCAATGGCAGCCAAGACAGCTTAGCGCCACCCTTCCATCAATCCAACGCATCCTGAGCCGCACGAGCTTGGTAACGTCTCCATTTTTTATGTAGCCAGCGAAAGCGGCAAATAATCCTCTCATCTCACTTCTCAACAATAATTAACAACCACGCTCTTCGATAGGCTTCTGGGCCTTGGTCTCAAAGCCATCCCTCGGTCAGTTCTCGGCGCTGTCGCTCTTGCATCCTGCGATACGAGTGCGAAGTAGTCCGGAAGGATTGAATGATGAAGCTCGTCTTGACTCTTTTTACACTTACACCCAACTGCGGCATGATGGCATTGGCATCGGCTCACGACAAGTTGGATCGTTGCGATGTTGAACCCAAGTCATGATAGCACAAGGTCCACGGAACAAGGAAGGTGTCCCCAGAACACCATAGAAGGGTGAACAATTCGGATCCCTGGGTCGATCATCCCAGCTCACAGACTTCTCAACACAAGCATAGACTTTCAAATTTGCCGCTCCCAGAGCCGAGCTCGATAAGACGCAGTGGTGTCCAAAAATAGAACTCTACCACCACCCCCCACGTGGGATTGCGGATCCGTCTACGGGAAGACTGCAGCCGTTGAGTGATTCAGAAAGAGCCTCAGACCTTCGGCGCTCTGCGACGGCTTCAAGAATCAAGCCATATCTTTTGCCACTCCTTCTCTCTCTCTCCTGGAACCCCCGAATAAGCGAGACAACCTCTGTTCCACCGAAAGCAAATTTCTTGACCGGACCCCGTTGAAAACCCATGCAGGTCCATTCAAGTCTCCATGCTGTCTCCTTTCAGGTCCTTCAGGCAATGTCGTCAAGACACAAGGTACATGTTGCGTTGGCAAAAGAAGCTTTTCGGATGTTGACTGAATCCTAAAGATCGATGTCACTAATCAGGCGTCACCGACAGAGTTTCCAGCTCTCTTCAACAGCCTATTCATAGCTCCACTATCGCACCTTATCTCCATGGGTACTGTATCCACAGTGCTTCGGTCACGATAGCTGCATACCCGTACTACTCTTACATCCTCACCAACACGTTGAGCGAATTCTCTACATTTGTGGTTTATGTCGTGCAGGAATGGTATCGTTGATAATCAAACATTTTGGGTAACGTCTAGTACTTCGCGGCCGAGGGTCGTATCACTACCCAACAGTCTTCCATCACGCCATTACTTCATCGCTGAAATGCATAGGGAGTGGAGTGATGTGCTTGTACTGTGCCTTACAGACGGCTTAGATCATCTAGAACTCTCTTGACTGCACCTTAGGGCGCTTTGTGGATAGAATAAGACCCACCATTTTCTGCTTCCTTCTGCTGCTCTCCTCTCTTCCATACTTCCAGTTCAGACCTAGATGTTCTCTTCTCTCGATGCTTGGATGATCCGCTTTAGGGTTTTGTTTTGAACCCAAATCTGAAGATAAGCAGATCCACATTACTTTGCTTCCTTTGGCTATCTATTCTCCCAAAGGCTTTGACTATGCCCAAGGCTCGAATGTTGAAGTCCTATTGCTCCGCTCCGATGCACAGTAAATATTTTTTTCAATAGGTTCGAGCACCAATGGATGATGCAACTGCCTGCATTGATGAGCTAGGACAAACTTTCACATGCACCAAGACCTACGGCCCAAGACCAAGTAACCTCAACTTTCCAACTCCTTATCATACCCCAAGCCTTGTTGTTAATAGTCTTTTCATTTACCATAATAACTCTCCTTATTCTGTGCTATTCTGATTATGGCAGCTGCTTATTGCCTCGGCGGGGCAGAGACAATAACTCCACAAAGGAACAAGAGTAAAGTGATGAACGGATGCATACCTCTTCAAGCTCTTCTCCATCTCCATGAAATTTCGTCGGAATTCAGCATTTGTTCGACTCACTTAATCTGAATTGCAACCTTAACTAGTGATCCATTTAAGTGCAAATACAGTGGCATCAGCAGTGTAGACATGCAATTTCCTTTCTATCTACTAAGCTATTTCAGCCCCTTGCCCATTTCCATTTCCATTTCAGCACGCAATCACATCTTGGCAAAGACTCATAAATTCCCACAAATCCACACCCATCGTCCGCAAATGCAAATTACTTGCAAGTGCAGCAAGTAATATTATGAATTTCCACATCTTCCACATGGATTTCCATAAAGTGACTGCTCTGGTACACATCCTCCACCGCAGTTTCAAGTCACGACGATGCTTGCGGAACAAAGAATTTCTAACGATAGATTTCTCAATACCTACTTACTTATATCAGCAGAACTGCGGTGCTAAAGTATTGTTGTTGTTAGTAAAGCCGTCTAACACCATGATTTCGAGTTATCGTCTTCTATCCTTGAAAATCCCTTTATTTCTCCGAAATGCTCTTGACTGTTTGATTGTCATTCGTCATACTCTAGTTAGTCACTCTCATTGTTCCCACCCATCAACTACCATTCCATGAAATTGTCATTCCCTTCAAATTGTGGATTTCATATTGTAATATACCTCAGAAGAAATAACCTCTACTTCCTTCTCTCACCCATCACACCCCCCCCCCCACTCATCAAACAAGTCGAATCTCCATTATTCATCTCCTTTCTCATCCTTATCAATCACCACCTTTCTTCACATCATCACTTCGATTTATCGTGGGAAAAGGGAGGGGTGTCCCCTCCACCATCCATATAAACTTCATCGTAGCTAAGCGCGATTATGCGATTATGAGATCATGACGGATTACCATATCTTCGAGAAAAGTGGTTTTACTTGAGTTCGGTTTTGAAATTCTGAATTCTCTGCTTGAGTGATTTGAGGTAGATCTGCCCAGTACTTACTCCCTTAGCTAACTGCTGCAGGCTGTGGTATCCTATTATAAACAAATCCACGCATCTAGGATTCTTGCCGAATTGGCCTCCTCCCCCTCCTACAAACAACTTGCATGAAATGAAGAACAAGCAATCACAATAATTTCGTCGTCGCAATAAGGTTTCTGTGGGGGAAGACTTCGAATGTTTATTTAATGAAAAAGAACTTGCTGATTATTTTCTACATCGAGATTATAAGATTACCTAAGTTGTATGTATGTACGTATGAAGCGCTGGGAGTGTACGCTTGAATGGAGTGGATTTGTCATATAATGGGGATTTTTATAGTAAATAAGTAATGTAAGTTGTATATACGAAGAGAAGGGAGAGTAGGTCTTAAGCCATCCTCTTCAGGCTTCAGCCCATGACATTTCCCATTCCACCTTCGCACTTTAGCCGCCAATCAAATCTCACATGGAAGACATGGGGAAATCCAACTAAGATGAGATAGATGGGTGAAGAAAAATGTGAAACCGGATTGAACGTGGTAGGGCTGTGCGTGCTTTGACTATTTTTATGGCTGCCGATCCTGTTTGATCGCTGCGGGTGGATTCATTTTCCTTGTGAAACAGGAAATGGGAAGTGTAGAGGTTTCAGAAGGGAGAAATGAATTTGAGGATGATGTGGTATCTTGTGAGCTATGATTTTATTTCTGATGCCGTGATTGGATGGGAGTTTGGTCCAACTTCTTATTCTGAGGCGAGGAAAGCTTCATGTTTCTTTGTCAAATGAGGCGTACTGTCATAGGGAACAGCACGACTTGGCTTTTTGCGGATTGGCAGTCGGATCAAGATGCCCAGCGGTTCGGTTCGAGGCTTTCGAACGTATCGGTCGTCGTCGAGTATTCTTAGACGGCGGAAGGCTCAAAACTGAATGAGGATGGGCACGAGATTTAGGACGGGTGGAAATTGAACTGGCCTCTGACGCTCAGTCTTGCAGGCGCCAAGCGCGCAGTGAATGATGATAGGATATTGAACCTCCACGAAGTCATGTCATCATGGACTCCGTACAAACCAAGTGAACGCCGTCTGTGTGCGGGTAAATGAGAGGGCCATATGGGTAAAGAAGAAGGGGGCGGCGGATTGTGGCTTGCATATTAAGCGCTCTCACGTTCCCCTTCGCGTATGCGCAATGGGGCATTGGGGCATTGATCGCCATGCCCCTGACTTGTGCATTTCTTCGCCGTGTGTGACGGTGATGTTCGCAGGATGTGCGGATTTTCACGGGAAGCGTGTAGGATTTGGTAGCTGCGAGTGATTGGGTGGTTTGGACATGAGTGTGATTGATGCGTTGTTGAAGGGAACAAAGGGGAACTTCCGAAAATAACATCCCATCTGCGGAGGAGGTGACTGATTGGGGGGCTGCAGGAGGAGAGTTCAGCCCTTTGAGCGAATGGTATCCAATCAGGAAAGAGAAGGGAGAGAAGGCGAATCTGGACTTGCTCGCGTGGATGAAATCAAGGGGGCGATGTGGCTGCATCTTGGCGGAGTTGCATGAATGAAAAGGGGGTTGGATGAATGTGGAGCGAATTGAATGCGAAGAATCCATTTCCATGATGCAGTACGTCCCCTTTTACCATTCCACGCAAGACGACATGGTCGCGAGTCGGAGTCCTCGGTAGCATTCGTGATTTCTCGTGTACGACTGCCGTGCTGAGGACGTGCAAAGTAAGCATAAATTGAAGACACAGGGGCCACTCGGGAGATGATTGTCAGAGTCACGGTGATACCAGGCATTGAAGAACTTGGTCTCGACACAGGTCAGGGTCGTGACTGTGGAATGTATTGGCGGTGTAGACCAGGTTTTGGTAGAATGCTGTCAGCCTGGCGAACCGTTTAAATGTTTTCATATGCGAGGAAATCTCCATCTTTTCCCCTCCCAGTCCCGGCCAATCCCAGGCCTGCGCTTCCCTTTTTGTTCCATCCCGCGGGGATCTCCAATCTCCAAAGCACTCAACCGTCTCCTTGTCTTTTGGCCACACCCAAGGGCACAGCTGATTGATGGCAGTCGAAAGCTTCATTCTTTTTTTGCATTTTCTCTTTGCCTTCTTTTGTAGGCCGACTCAATTGAAACTACACCGCTCTTCTCTGTTTGCTCTGCAAATCCTTTCTTTTTCTAAACAAAGAATAAGGAAGGGAGGAAAGGAGGAAAGAGACAAAGAGAGAAAGAGTCAATTGTCTCTTCCGATTTCAAGACTAGACCAAAAAGAGTCAGGGGCCATCTGATATGATTATTCAGCAATTCTTTATGCCGACCCAAACTAACCTCCCCCCCGGTCCAAACGCCCCCACATTTTAGGGCGGTTCAAGCCAACCACATCCCACACACCCACAAAGAACAAGCGAACCAATCCTGCCACTTGCCACTTGCCACTTGCAACTGGCTGCATTCAGATCTTTCCCTTTTCCTTCTCTCTCTCCACTCCATCCGAACTCATTCCCTTTCAACCCTCTTCTCACTCACTCAAGAACTAACGCCCGTCCGCCTCTTCCTTCCTCCTCCTCCGTCCTCCTCTTCCACCCATTCCGATCAGAATCGAACCATTAATCAACTTGTCCCTCTTTCAATCCCAATCCAATTCTCCCCCTTCACAACCTTTCGGTCGCTCTTTGTTGATTGCAGAGCATCGCACCTTCCCCCCAAACCCCTCTCCCCTTTTCCAACCATCGCATCATCTTTTCACTCTACACATAAGCATTTCTGCTTCCATCACCCATCCGTCGAGTCGACTCCCTTCGAATAGATAAAACCTCTTGTAATTTTCACCCACCTCCCAACGACTTATTTGTCTGCGACGCGTTGCGTTCGGGTCCTTTTTTTGTTCAAATCATCCTTCAATCTTCCTGCATTCTTGGATCAATACAGTCACAACTGATCAGCAAAAGCTATTCATCACTCGCACTTCTTCACTCTCGCCTCTGCGCGGACTCCTTCAAACAATCTGCTGCCTTTTTCTTCGAAGGCTTGCCTCTGCTCCGCATCCAAACTCCTTTCACATTACACGTTACAATACAATAAATACCACATAATACTTCAACCTCTTTCCAGTACAGTACACATCGATCGGCTTCCGTACCAATCATCTAATTCCTCTAATACGTTACACTACTACACTTGACACCTCAGCACGGCTTTTCCAACAATCCCAACTTCGACAGCCTTCATTCTCTCGACCGTCGATTTCGCAGAAGGAAAGAAAAAAAAGGAAAAAAGACAATCTCTTGCTTCCCGCAAACCTCATTCCAGCCAACCACCAACGCACCCATACCATATCACAACCTGAGCCATGGACGCAGGCGGTCTTGCTCAGATGTCCTACAACAGCTTCGCATCCAGCAATGGATTGGGGATGCCTGGATCTGGCTTTGCTTCCAGAAGGGCCAACGGCTCAAACATCAAGCGCCTCTCGTTTGAACCATCCAAGCCTTCCGATGCACACGACAGCGGAGCGCCAACACCTCGCACATCGCGATCTCACTTGCTTGCAGGCTTGAGAACGGCTCCGAAGTCTGCCACCTCGGCCACCTTCCCTTCCACCGCACCCCCAACACAATTGCAGCACGAGGGCGGACTTCGTTCAAGCATATACGCCGACAAGGAGGCCCACAACGGCCCTAAATCCGCCTACCCCCAGAACGGCAATCGTCAGATGTACGCGGTGCCAGAGCAACCTCTTGCCCCCCCGGAGATTCACGTCGATGAGCATTTTCAAGAACACATGGACCCAAATCTGTATGCTCAACTGGTCGCTACCAACATGTATCTGGCAGAGCAACAACAACGTCTCCAGCAACAATTAATGAGCGTTCAAGCGGCTGCCCAACAAATGCAAGGGATGAACTTGGGTCAACACATGCACCAGCCACAGTTCTCGACTCCTCCAGTCACTCCGCAGAACATCTATCATCCACAGAGCTTATACCAGCAGCAACAGGTCAACAACAACATGCAGCCAATCATCACCCCGGTGATCGGAGCGCAACCAGGTATCTACTCGTACTACAACCCAATGACCGGCCAACAGAGCTACTTCATGGACAACAGTGCTCAGCAAAACCAGTACGGCGAATCCCCAGTGCAGCAGACAATCAACTCCAACTACTCTCCTCCGCAGCAGCCGGGCACCCCCCGATTCCAAGTCTCCCCTCCCCCTCAATCGGACACGCCAAGCTTCACGAGAAGCATCAGCCCTCCAAAGAAGAGTGCATCTCCCCCTCAAGATCATGCCCCTCTCCCACCCCCATCTGCGGGGGCTTTTCGCCGGGGCCATCGCAAGGCCAACTCGTTGGCTATGTCAATCTCCGAAAACCCCGTCCAAGTTGATGGTCCACGATCTGCTGCTCTTCCCAAGGCTAATGGATTCACCACGCCGATTCAGACAGGTTTCGGTCCGGGACAAGGTCGTGCGGGTGAACATCCCATTCGCCAACCTCGTGGTCCCCCCCCGTTGGATGAGTTGAGGGCTAAGCCTACCACGAAGTTTGAAGGAAGCAAGAACTTTGCCACCCGCACTCGCCGAAGTGCCGTTCACAATCTTGTCCGTGCTGGAATGGAACGTCGCAGAGCGCCAGGTAGCTCTACTGATAGCATGTCTCCTGTTTCCGAGACCGCCGAAACCCCATTCTCTGCATACCCAGACAATGATTCAGACAGTGGAAGTGGAAGCTTTTCCTGCCGACCAAGTCTCGGAAGTGCACGCACATCGGTTCACGGTGTCATTGGCTCCAACCGTCCTTCATCCCGTCAAAACTCTTTGGAAATGAAGTCCACCGCATCCGTTGATAGCTACTTCACCACGGAGAGTGTCAGCAGCGATGAGGGTCATTCTGTCGGAGGTAGCTTTGCAGCTGTGGTTAACAATGGTTTGAAGAAGGTTGAGGCTCTCGATACGTCAAAGAAGTCTCCCATGCTCGTTCTTGTAAGTGCTGAGAAACGCAAGAGCTCTGTCTGTTAAGATGTGAGCCCCCCAAATTTCGATTATCGAAAGGGTAGATCCCTGGAATTTCGATGAACATCCGGTCTTTTAATGAAAAAGAGTCAATTTGATATTGCATTCGACCTTGTGCATATATTACCCCGCGTCCTATTTTTCCTATCCTATCCTTTTTACGACGACGACGATTACAAATACACACAACTCAAAACCACATTCGACAGTTCTGTTCGATTAATTTGGGGGTGGCCTCTGTGTGGAAGGCTTCCCTGATTCAATTACACTTTTTCCCGCAAATTTTCCCCTTTTCTCCTTTTTGATAACAAAGATGGTGGTGGATGAAAGACCTCTTGGATTCCATCCAAGAGATTCAGATATTCTTTGCATACTAGCTTTGGCTTTAGCTTCTTTGGGAAATCGAGGAGAGAATACAAAGATATAAAGAAAAGAGAGGGCTTGGGGTACGAGCGTGCGTCTTATGTATGTACATGGCGCAAGTTTTTGCTTTTGCTTTGCTTTACTTGGTCTTGCATGGATGGATGGGATATGGCATAGGTGGGAATGAGAGATGGAAATTGAACTATTGATATGATAACATGCCTAGGTTCTTGCGGATGGGATGTGATGAGATGTTGAGTTGATGAATGGTGCGTCATGGCATGGCATAGATTTGGTGTGAGAGTAATGAGAGGAGAGTGGATGGCAGATATATTTGTAGCAATATTTAGTATTCAATTTTTTTGAAATGGTTCTGGTATGTGATGTTGGTAGGCTTAGCGTTTTCACCGTTAAGTATAATAAAACCATAATTAGATGGTTTCTACGGAGAATAAATGATAGTAGGGATTGAATATCGAAGTCTTTAAAAGATGTAAATCTTTTTTGAGGTAGTACGTGATGGGTAATGAATATATTTAGTAGAAATAATAGTTTTTATAAGGATTAGTTTTTCATCTGCGGAGAGATATAGAAAACGTTTAACCGATTCTCTAACTGCACGGGTGGTTGACATAATGAATGATGCAAGTTTGCAGGATAATCGAGTTCGACGTTTGGAAAGAAGGAAGCTTTGGGGCTTGATGAATCAAAAGGATATGTTAGTAAACAAAGTGCCGCAGGCATGAGAGATTAGGGCATTCATTGCAATCTCATTGATCTGTCACTTTTAAGTGCTAGGTGGTGCTTCTGGCAAGGAATTGACAACTTCATTCTGAGAAAAGCGATGACTGTGGAGATTGAGACAAGTGATAATGGTTGGTGATGATCTTCTTGATTGAAATGAAGTATTTATTCAGATAACATGAAATCTTTCTAGTCTTTGGTTTAAATGGAAAGTGGTTTACCTAGAGTCCAAACCCTTCGAGACCTCTATTCTCCCTCTCATCTACCCTCCCCAAAGCAAGTATTCCCTATTCTCCCAGAACCTCCACCAATCTCTCTATAAACCAGCTCTCCCGCCTCATAATACTCCTCCCCACCACCTCCTCCTCCCGCACCTCCCCCTCCATCAACCTCCTCGCCTCATCAACCCCCACCCAAACAACCTCCAACCCATCCTCGACCTCCTCCTCCTCCAACGCCTTCTCCTCCTCCTTCACATCCAATTCCAATCCCCCAATATACCCATAACTCATCTGCTTCACCCCCTCCCGATACTCCTCCACCACCCCGATACACCCCCTTTCTACATCCGTCGCCGCCACATATCCCGTTTCCTCGCGCACCTCGCGGGTCCCGCATGCCTCGTGCGTCTCTCCGGGGTTTAATCCCCCGCCGGGTAGCTTGTAGTACCCCTTTTTGGTGGCGTGCAGGAGGAGAAGCTTTTGCGTTCGTGGGTGGAGGATGAGCATCCGGATTGAGGTTCGTGGCGTGTATGTTGTGTTGGGGGAGGGGGCGCCGATTTGGGTTATTGGTGGGGGAGAGGGGGACATGGTTTTCTTGTGTAATTGGGGGAGGGGGCTTATTTATTGTGCTGGTGATGAGGAGGATGAAGAAGAAAGAGAGAGAGAGGAATAAGTCAGTTGCTTGGAGGAGATTTGGGAGTTTGGGATGAGGATGAGTTGATTGATAAATTACTGCTGCTGCCTGCGGTAGTTCATCTAAAATCTCAAGGTCTAAGATTTGGAAATTTTAGACTAGGCAACAGTCTTGCTGCCTACGTTGGGCAGAAATACATTACCTAAAAGGAGTATCTGAAGAGTGATTGCTGATTTCAAGTATTATTTCTTCCCCGAGAATTACGAATTATAAACCCTCCCGGGAGTCCGGCTGATATTATTACAAACCGAGGACGAGGATCCCAGCCCAGCTGTGTGAAAAGGCCTCGTAGCTCTTCATTCTGGAAAAGAATATTGTGCCCCTCTTTTCTTCCAAGTAATGATGTACAGTGAAAAATTAAATTTCTAATAAAATTATTTGATGACGAGCTGTGGCCACAACTCTAACCTCCCCCCCCCGCGTTTGCCAAGGTTAAGTAAGTTCAGAATAGCTTCAGACCAAATCCTGCTGTTTGATCCGAAGTGCTTCTTCTTGCCTACAGCCTTCTTCAGCTTGAACTTTCCTTTGGCGAACTCGAAAATCTGTTCATTATCGGATTACTCATATAGCTGATCAAACCGTAGCTTATCCAGATTTCCAGGTTCGAATTTGTTAAGGATATATATAATCCTTGCATATTTGTTGAGCTTCAGCGGGAAGCTCACTTGAATCATCATCGCTTTTTATCATTTCCTTCCGCTATATTCGGCCTTTGATTGTGGCAATCCGCTTCCTTGTTTTAAGAGAATCTCTCTTCGAGTCTTGCGTAATCCGGCTTCCTCTGCAGCTTCCTCCTCGAGGCGTTTTCTTTTAAAGGCATGTTCTTCAGCCGCATTTTGTTGCTGGGTTTCAAACAAAGTTTTAGCTTGATCAGAAGTGAAGATAGTAGGAGAGGCATATTGAAAGAGCCACGAAGTTGAGAAGAAAAAAAAATCTAAGTGACGAAAAGGGCGAATGCGAAAATGATGAATTCTTGATCTTCGTTAGTAGGCTAAGTAGGCTCCTTCTATCTTCCAGCACTTTGTTTAGAATATGATAAAGAGAAAACCATATTACCGAATGCAGTCAGTCATCTCGTCCGCAAGCGTAAAACCCCTCATTTAAATATGTTACTTTTAATTAGATAATTTTTTATAACCCAATCACTGCGGTATTCCTTCTAGAGAATGAATGGCTTCATCGACCATCACCTAGCTACTCTCCAAACATTTTTCTGCCGTACTTCCGCTATCTAGATAAGGCGGAGTGGCGAGTTTTTTTTCGTCCGCGAGCTATTTGAATCAACTAGCGTAAGTCATTAATCGAATATTAGGCAAAATATTAGGCAAAAAGAAAAGGAAGAGGCAATAGGGGTTCATTGTGGCAGCCTTCTCCACTTTTGGTCTCGCGTGCAACAAAAATGACTTGAAATGTCCATGTACAAGCTGTATTGAACAGCCAGGAAGGGAAAATTCCATGAAGATGCGATTTGGTTTTCAATAAAACATTCATCACAAAAGTGACTATGTATTATGTAATATTCCTATCTCCCAATCGTCCCAGAAATTACACTGATTGGCTCCCTAAACTGCGTTCGACGTAGTAGGCCACCCCTCGGAACTCTTATTCTACTGTCATCTCTGTGCACGCATGACAGCGGGGAATTCGGGTGATGCTGGTGAGGAAGACGTCTAGAATTGATCCATGACTGAGGGAAGGGGTTGCCTTGAGGCCCGGGTCGGGGTGACGGGTTTTTCAGTTCGACGAGAATTGGGTACTCGACGAGGTGCTCCTGGACATTGAGGGCTATTGTTACTGCTGTTGGTGGCTGGAGTCGCTGTACTGGAGAAAGAGGATGAAGGCGAGCTGCGTTCGGATAGGGTTTCAGAAGGTGAGTTGGTTTTCATCAGTTGCCAAAGAGCTATCGGTGTGAAGATAGGGCGTGAGGGTTGAGGGTTCTGTGGCCGGCATCGTTCGTCAGGGCTCGAAGTTGTGGATAGTGATATGGGCTGGGTCGTCTGGACCTGGTAATGTTAGGAAGGATGAATGAATAGAGGCAAAATTAGGCTTACCATGGCTTGAGGTTGGGTTTTCATAATTGGAGAAAGAATGTGACAACATTGACTGCTGTCAGATAGGGGATCCATGTCTGAAGGTGTGTTTAGGAAGAAGTTTGCGTAGGAAGTTTAGATATGAAATTTGAGTGAAGTTAATCGAAGAAGTTTTCAACTTTTAGTTGAGATGCAGGGATGGGGGGAAGTGATTTAAAGTCAGAAGTCTTGCAGTCGAGTAGTGCTTTTTTAGATGTTATGATCTCCTTGAAAATCCCAATTACCTCGCCTAAATCAACTTGTTAATTTAATAAGATTACTTCCTTCAACCTGCGCCGGTCTTCGTGGCAAGATTAACCAAGTAGAAGCCTTCGATTACTTAAGGTTGAGACTGAACTTGAACTTTGTTATACAGAAGTAAGCGATTTCGAATCACGTGCTATTTGCTGCATCATCTTCGTTTTACATAATATTTTATTACTGTAAATCAGCTACTATTCATGCGTGTTTCTTCTAGAAATGCTATTTCATATCCCTTTGTTTTTAGCCCCTTAATCTAATCACGACCTCCCCCTAAATATCTAGTAGTCGTTCCTCTTGATCAACAGTATGAGTCGTTCTGCCTGTCTACCTGATTTGCCATTTTGATGACCTGCCTGCTGCTGTGTTGATACTTCCCTTAGAAGTAGAGCCCGGAATGGGTTGAATTTCTTATTTGGATATATCTATTGGGCTATGTTATTTTTTGGGTTGGATCTTTTGAATTGGATAGATTAGATCTCATTTCTACCTCATTAAATAATATAAATAAATCATCACACAGCCTAGTAAAAAAATCCCAACCTATTCAATCCAACCTACTTAATCCAACCCAAGAAATCCAATCCCAAGAATAATCTAATCCAGGAAATCCAGCCCATTGTATAGGCGATTTGGATTGATACGAAATGGATAATCTGATCCAAACCTAACCCATTCCGTGCTACCTAAAAGATTAGCCTTGTTCACTTCTATTGAAAGTAATTGCAGGCTAACCCTCAATCTCTATTCCTGAACAACTTCATGAGGCTACCTCACGACTGGAGTTGTTTCCTCAGCGCTATCGTCTACCTCGACGAGTTGCGTCTTTGAATCTGATTTGTTCCTTGACACTCTCTTTGGACCTACGAGAGGCGGAGATAAAAGAGGAAGCAATAGAGAAGCTGACGCGGCTTGAGTTTCTGTTAATCTGGCATGAGGCATTGGTGTGGGTGAACCTGGGGGATCTTCTCGGTCAATGCTAAGTTGCTTTCTGGGAGCCCCAGGACATTCGCCCCAAAGCTCAGGCGCAAAGGAGGATGTTGAGGCTACAGAAGGATATATTGGGATGCAGTCCGCCGTAGAGTACATAATCTTGGCTATCTTGGCTGGCTGAGGTTGTCAGAGTTAACGTAGCTTCTTGTCGTCCCTTTAGACACATCCATAGAAGAAGATGTTTGAGGATACACAGCTTTAACCTGGAGAATGTTAGAGACATTCAACGTGGACGACTGAATTAAACTTACATCCATTCTTTGAGCTGAAGTAGACCGTTGGTGGTCAGAGAAAAGATTTGAATCCAAATAGCCGTGGTGATCGTAATGATTACAATTATTTTTGACATCAAGCTTCGATATTTCAGACTGTCGCATGTTGGATGGAATGCTGGATTGAGAAGAGTTTTTCTTGGACATTTTAAGTAGATTTGTAATGTCTTCTTAAGGAGGGTTTCTGGCTACTAGAAGTGTTCCGGTTGAGCAAAGATTTCTCGTTTTGAAGTTTTCGATTAGGTGGGATGACGAGGAAGTGAAAACGAAGAAATTCAGGGTCGTGTCAAAGTTCAAATAGATAATCAAAAAGGGCGCTAGTCCTCAAATCACCTCGCTAAGCGATCGTTAGGTCTTTTTCTAGCCTTGCGCCCACCACGCGTTGAGATCAACTAGCAAGAAAGCTGTAATGTTTGATAGAAGGTTATTGCTCAGCTTTAGATACTTGATTCAAGGTCGTGTTAATAATAATCGACCAATTAAGCGGCTATTTATGGCTTAACCTGGTAAGTAGTTGTGAATAGCCTTGGTAATGAAGTTAGACCTACGAATCTTTGATGCGTGATATCGTCCGTGGAGTTGTTGTTTGGTGGTCGAGAGGCCGTAACAGGTTCTGAGACCTTTTAGGCTGAAACGAAAAGTTGAAATATGTGCCGTTATATTTATAAGAAAATCCATCACAGAAATTATAATAAGAGCTTGTATTATGCTGATACCTATAAATTGGCCTAACAGTTTCTCTAAGAGAAGATATATTACCTTAGAAAGTCAATAGGTCTTTTCCCACCAAAAAGTAGAAAGCTAACGCAAAAGGCCGTTTCAAAAACTGAATCGCTATCTCAAGCAAATTGTGTGATTATCATTTATCTGCAAATTTGACGTAGTTCTTCTATTAGCCCTCCCTACATTATTGGTGCAAAAGTAGCTCTTCATGCCACACCCCAAGATAATTTTCTCAAATCGGCTCCTCGGTAAATAGAAAGCTTGTCGCTCCTCCACAAAATGGAAAAAGAAATTGCAGTTACTACCAGCGATAGTGCGGTCGATGTCTGGAAAAAGGCCATCTCCGCCCAGCCATTATCGTAGTCTTCCGTTTTTCATATCGCAAGTTTCAAAGACCGCTCCTTTTTGATTCTTGCTTTCAAGGTGGTGAAGTATTTATTCTCTTCAATGCTGGTTTCGAATGGATGTGGCGTGTCGGAAGTGTGGCCGGACGAAGACGAAGGCAAAGGCCATATAGCTATCATGGATATAACTCCCTGTAAAGTGAGAATATAATCGTGGACTTGCAATAAGAACCTCCCCATATTATCCTAAGAATTGACAAGCACACGAATTTGTAGGCCCTCGATCCTATTTGCCTTCTCTAATGATCGCCCCCTCCTCTCTTAACCACTCTCTAAGCTTCTCCCCAACCCACTCCTCTTCATCCTCACCCACTTCATCATCTCCCTTGAACCCACTCTCAAAACTTCCATAGCTATCCCCCATTCCATTTTCATCTCTCTTCCCATCCTCGTTGTGTGAATTAATTCCATCATTTAGTTTTCCTTCTTGGCATCAATTATCACCACAAACCCATCTCCTAGAACGGTTGTTGAAGGAACTCGGACGAAGAAATGCTCACCTTTGGGAGGAGGAAGGGGTTCAGATCCATTTGAACTGTCCGATGAACCGCTTGGCACTGGGGCCAGGATTGCGAGGCCCGGGGAGGTCGTGGTTGGTTCGCGGTGTTTTCTGCAGGAGATTGAATGGTCGTAGATGTTCCCAAAGGAGTGTGTGTTGTAGCATTTGGGAGAGGAATAAGGAGTCGAAGGCTAAGTCTTAAAAGCGTCTTCGGAAAAGTAAGCGCTGGATTGTAATGAAGGGTATTTGGTTTTGTTTGGAATCGAAGCCTTTGGCGCAGATAGAATTTGAGATTCTGTCACAGATCTTGTTACAGCGTGGACTTTTTGCAATCCATTTTCGACCCAGTTCATTGCTCGTGGGCACTGGGGAATTGGTATGGATGAAAGGTAAGAAAGAGGGGGCCATTATCGTTGTTGAGGTGGGGATCACGACAGAAATAGGAGGGCTCAAGGTTGGCAGAGTTGAGGATAAGTAAGGAATCTAAATATTTCCCACAGCTGATTTTATTGGAGAGCTCTAAAGCTTTTACATTCGTAATCAAGAAGTTGAATAAAAGCTGAGTTGAATCAGACAGAGTTGCTACTGAAGTTAATGAAGAGACCGCTTTGATAAACAGTAAAAAAGGCTATGAAATCGAGTTTACACATAAGGAAGGGCGTATTAGTTGCAAGGCGCTGACAACTTTTCTGATGCCGATAGAATAAATTTATTTTCATCTGATATCGATACAAGACGAGAAATCAATATTTTAACTCGAGATTTCATTTATCGAGGAATTATCTTTAAGATGATAGACGTTCACCAAGAAACTGGAGGTTTCATAGAATTTAAACCTAGATTACGTAAGGTGGTTTCGATGATTTAGTTATTTGCTGGGAAACGATAATTTTGAATTTATAGGGATCAATTGGCCTCTGTATATTAAGAACACTTAAATCTCCTTGTCTTCCTGTCTATAGAAATAGCTAAGATTGCATTTAGCGTTCTCCTAGAGAAAGCCAAGATCAAAGATAATGTTCCATCCTAAGGGGGCTACTTTCCTGAACAAATAGATTCTCCCTAAAATTTCTCTTTTATCGTTGTCTTTATATGGATTCAGTAATTATTAAGTTCTTGCTTATAGCTTAGTTGCTATTATAGTTGGTAACTTAAGCAATTGTAGTCGTTGAATTATAAGATATCAAGTGCTCAAGCTGTTTACTAGTATTTATAAAGCCCTAGAATGGGAGTGCTTTATCTTACATAGATTAAATTATTGTAAATAAAAGCACTTAACTCAAGTGCCTTCAAATAGTGTTCCGCAAGTCCACGGCGAATCTGGATTTCTGTATACATTTAATGGAATTGGACCCGACTTATCTACTTTATATGAGATGCTCAACTCAACTCGGGAGTCCGAGTCGAACTCAGAGTCTATAGTAATAATATACTAATAAGAGCGTTATGCCATTTTAAGTAGTATATAAATAGCTAGTAACCTAAAGAGACAGAGGCCAGCTACTTTGAGCGGTATAGAGGTGTAATAGAAAGATACTATAACTTATATATAGTTACATATTAAGAGAATAATTAAAAATATATATTAACCACTGCCATCGCAGCTAATTGATGGACCACCCGCGCTTTTGACTGCATTTGCAACACAGCCTTTCTTCCCAATAAGCAAATTTCCAGTAGCAGTCCATTCACGACCATCAGAGCCAAGCCCATAATTGAAGGTCCAGCCTGTCAAGCCTTGGCATCCCTGGATCTGCTGTAACAAGCCATTCTGGCTTTGTCCATAGTCAGAACTAGCGTAGCCATTTCCCCAGATCCAGAACTGGTCATAAATAAACTTGTAATCAACACTGCAACCACCACCAGGAATGTTTGGCAAGGCTTGGCGTAATCCTGTGGGGGTAATGTGATAGACTGTGGTGTCGACGGAAATAGAGCCACCGCCTTTGTAATTCTGCGGGTTGGTGGGTTCGTTTCCGTCACAATTGTCGGAAATTCTCTGGATATAATCGTTGCAGTCTGCCTCGTCAAATGGGATGTTTCCGACGGGCCAATCGACGGAAATACTAACTTCGTCGGGCGTCTGCAAAAAGTTTAGTGTTATAGCTTCGATATGTCGAACCTTTGATTTTAGGCATGACTTACTGTCGGTTTACTGATAAACCGTTCGAATTCTTCGAATCTACCACGTAGCACACGGGTCACGACTTATTGCGTGGCTCGATGCTTTTGTGATGGTTTT